>OVAN01014796.1:734-11770 GCA_900406275.1 Anastatica hierochuntica
CTCCATTGAACTCAAAAGGCATAGAGATGGTCTTTGAGTTTCCATAGTTCTAGAGAAATAGATCTAAGAAGAGAAATATAAGATAAAAGATCACAAGATCTATTGAAATAAAACCAATTGTTTTTACAAGAGTTTTATCTTTAAAAATGAAGGAAAATAAGATAGAAGTTGTTCTTTTTTGTTCTTGAGGCATTAGAGGTCTACTTATATTAAGAGAGATGAGAGAAAACCCTAAAAATAAGGGTTTTGGTCGACCATAGTGCCAGCCATCGACCCATCTAGTCGATGGGAGCCAACCTTGGGTCGATGGCTGGCTACCCACAGAAGTAGATGTCACATGCTCTGCCTGGGTAGCTGGCCATCGACCCTGAGTTGCTGGCCATCGAACCAGAGGGTTGATGGCTACCTACCTAGGCAGTCTTGATGGCTTTTTCTCCCCTCTGTCTTCTCCTTTGATCTCCATCTATTCCATATGCTTGTAGCCTCTTTTCTCCATGATTTTCAAGCTCCAATACCACTTTGAATCCACCATTAGAGCCTCCCAAAGTCCATCCAAAAGAGCACCTACAAATGCAAGAAAGATGGATGCAAAACGCAATATGAACCTAAGCTAGACTCTATACTCTAAATGATGCATTCTAAAGGTAATATGCTTATTAACAACCTAACTGTGAATGAAAACTAAGCTAAAACACACTAAAATATGCATGAAATTGTATGTACATCAACAAGCATGAGTTAAAATTCGACTAGGGGCATAATATTTCGGTCTAGAACTCAGGAACATAGGTAGATCCTCTCCACATTTGAGGTTCGAGATTCAATACCTAAACACCAAGTGACAACGTCATTAGGATGGCCTTGTAGTGAATAAACACGCATTAAATCGATCAAACTGACTGTTCACGATTCTAAGTCAATATACTTTTCAAGCCTACTTAGAAAGGCTCGTCAAATAGTAGATTCAACGGTAAGTCAAGATGTTGGAATGCAACCTGATAGCTTAGATTTTCACCCGAGATAACACTGCAAGCGCACAGAAAGTATGATGTAGTGGTTTGGGATCGAATCCACAGAGACCGAAGGTAGCATGAAGAACTTCATATCAAATATCGGGCTAAAGCGGAAAAAGGGTCTTGCAAGAGATGAAATAAATCGAAATTCGAAAAAGCAATGTAAGCAAGCAAGCAGCAACGAGGTTGTAAATGAATCAAAGAAGAGTTGGGCATTGGGTATTCTCAGGGAAACATTTCATTGAGGACTCGTATTATAGACTAGGAATCATGTTTTAACCCGTCTTGAACTCAAACACTAATATAGAACTGATCTACTTAATTAGTATTAATTCCCTATGTATTAAAAACCTCAAGACTAACTTCTGTTGACTCTCGGATTCTAATCATGCATTCCAAACAAGTTTGATAGGTTCACAATTCACTTAAACATCAACTTCCATTGGCTTAAGATGAATTGCTCATTTAGGATTCTTTCAAGCATTTAAACACACACTTTCCAGGTGCTAAACAACCTAAGATCATAAACTAAGTAATTAAGTTAATTTCATGCATTATGAACATCCTATATGAAGATCCAATTGATAATATCCCTAATCATACAATTTTATGTCAATAATTCATGAATCCCTAGGCGAGAACCCTAAACCCAACAAGCAAACTACAAACTCATGATAATCGAACAAACACAGATAATATCAGAGAGAGACATGATTGTATTGAAAAAAGTAAAGAGTAAGGTTCATAATTCTTCTTGGATTTGAAGTACAGAAGATGATTCTTCTCCTTAGGTTACAAGTCTCTCTTTTTCTCTCAAAAACTCAGAAAATAGCATAATGAAACAGGAAACACGAGTTTAGGATTTAGTTAAGTAATCTAGTTCACGATAAGTTCGATTGGTTCTTTGTAAAATCGGTGCGAGAAACGGGACAGAGATCGATCGATCTTGAAACAAGGATCGATCGATCCTTTTCCATCTTTTTGGATATTTCAACCTTTAAGAAAACTTCCTTTGAAGCTTGAAATCCATCCACAATGCAATCTTTCCACACATCCAAGCTCGATTCCTATAAAAACACTAAAGAACAGCAATTCGTGCCAAAGAGATCTGAATACATACTAAAAACAATAATTCTTGAGTAAAAACCGTAACAAAAACTACTAAATTACTAACTCATCAAATCTCCCAGACTTGAATCTTTGCTTGTCCTCAAGTAAAAGAAAAGAAGATTAAGCCTACAGGAAAATAAGTTTGAAAACCAAATGGATATTATGCTATCAGAAAACCTTACTATGCACTACTTTCGCTAACCATATAAACTTAGAATAGTTAGAACATTCTCTCCAAGAATCGCTGCCTGACCTCCCAAGCCCATCCATACTCTAAAATCTGAACCTGCAAACCCAGCATCCATGTTAATAACTCTCTACATCCATTCAACATAGGCTAGGTATTCAAGGCTATTAGTGTTGAGGCATAAAGTGACTCGGGTATCAAAAACTGCGTCAGGATGCAAGACATTATGAAAATCGCAAGGGAGAAAGAGTATATTGATATCCATGTCCCCTAACTACCAAAGTACAAACCACCAATCAAAATGACTCCAACATCAAACCAAAAGAAATAGAAAAATATAAGTAACCTCCTCCGACTTATCTCACACCGTCTCGGTGTGAAACAAGTCTAAGGAAGGGTTAAGTAGCAAATAACAAGATAAATCCTAATCCAAAGAGAAAATAAAATATGAATGAAAGGAAAAAGGAAAGAGAAAACTTACCTGAAATTGTGTGATAAAGTCATGTAATTGAGACAGGGATCGATCGATCCATGGATAGGGATCGATCGATCCTTGTTCATCTGTCTGGTTACTAGTTTCCTGCAATAGTATAGCTAAAAACATGAAAATGTCCAAAGCACCAAAAACCAAAACACAAAAGCAAAACACTCTTCAAAACTAACTAAAATGAAAAAAATTACCTAGTGCGTTACCTCCCACTCAACGCTTGTTTAAAGTCGCGAGCATGACTGTAGTGTAGATGGATTAATCTGGAAGGGTCTTTCAGCTCGCTCCGAAGCAAGCTCCACCAGCGAAAATCTTTAGCTCAAGGACGCTGCTCATCACTTTCTTCATAGCAGTTTATCCCTTCTCTTTAAACTCGGCGTAAGGATGGCCCTGACCTTGGAGAAAGGTCTAAATTTACCTTTACGCTTCACTTTGTAATTAAGGTCAATTCAGAACTCTCCTCAGTATTGTGCTCTTTCAGCTTAACTTTCTTTTTGGTCTCCAGGTTTCTCACTCTAGAACGAACGTCTCCATCCCGGACTTCTTTGACATCGTTCTTTTCAGCAATCTCCAATGTGTCTTTACTCAATAAACCATCCTCTTTGTCAATTTGTAATAAGGAAATGTGAAAAGAATCCTCGGTGTAAAGTTCCTCTAGAGCCTCCTCAATCACATCAGTCAATGTGTCCACCCAAAATGTATGCCCGTTAATAGTAGGCTTCTTTGTTGACTTCTCGAGGTTGAAACACACATCTACTTTACCCAATTTTACATCAATCTGACTTTTTTGAACATCAATCACCACTCTAGCAGTAGATAAGAATGGTCTACCGAAAATGATAGGATCCATGGGTTCTTCGTCAAGCTCCAAGACTACGAAATCAGTGTATACATAGCCTTTCCCAACACCAACAAGAATATTATCTAGAATACTTATTGGCTTCCGAATTGATCTATCAAAAAGTATCAGGGACATCTTCGTGGGCTTATAGTTCACCATATTTAGCCTCTGCGAGATAGATAATGACATCAAACTAACTCTAGAGCCGAAGTCACACAAACATCTCTCGAAGGTAAGAGATCCAATCCTGCAAGATAAAACAAAAGGGCATGGATCTTCGCTTTTCTCCGGTGCGATATTCCGAAGAATTCAACTACACTCTGAAGTTAGAACCGACACACCTTGTTCTAAAGTCATGCGATCTTAAAGAACCTCCTTCATGTACCTCTTAAGAGAAGGTACCATCTTGACTGCTTCAACGAAAGACAATGCCACATGTAATTCACCAACTAGATCCACATGTGTTCCTTGATCTTTTGGCGGGGTATGGAAAGATACAGAGGCTTGGGTATGTAAGGCGGGGGTGGTACATATTCATCCTCAACCTTTTGTGCTTTCAATTCATAGCGAAAATCTGACAAACCCACGTCAGGACAAGGATCGATAGATTCAGGGACAGGGATCGATCGATCCTTGTCCTTCTGCCTAGAGGTGCTTAAAGTGGAATTGGACAAGGACTGATCGATCCTAGGGTAGGGATCGATCGATCCTTGTCCTTATGTCCTGGACGAAACGTTTTCCTCCTTTCCACTTCGCATTGTAATAGCATTGCAGTATTCCTTCGGATTCTTCTCCAGTTTGGTTGGAATTACACCTGGAGTAGCTCTATTGCTCGCAGAAGTTTGAGCAACCTGTGTTTCCAGCATCTTCATTCGAACACTCATAGCCTCATACTTCCCATTGAGGTCATTGTACACGCTATCGACTTTCTTATCGATATCGCCACAGACTTAGTCTAATTTTCCAGCACTTGGTGTAGCATTTGTTTCAGATCACTATCTTCAGAAGATGTCCCTCGTTCGGATTCTGATACCCCGACTGATAGTTGTTCTTTAATCCTCCTGAACCAAACTGCATCTATTGATAGCCATTGTTTCCGAAACGACTGTTCTAATTCTTATTCTTAAACCCGAAATTGAAGACACTCGGATTCTGTTTGAATGTTTTGTTCTTGAATTGGTTTTTTGTTGAAACCTTTATTACCAAAGTTCCCTTGACCTACTATGTAAATCACATATGCTTGTCCACCATTCAGCTCCTCAAACATGAACTCATGATACAACTATCCCATTCTCTTCTCTTGAAGCACATGTGCATCATTCTTCTCCCCAACAAAGTTCACCCCTAGTTGATCTACCCTCATTAGCTCATTGAGCTTTGACTGCGAATCTTCAATTCTCTTCGCATCTGATGATGCAATTCCTCTACCACGGCATAATCTGATCTTCAATTAGCCGGACTATGCGCCATGTTATTTACCAACATATAAGCTTCTTCCACAGTCTTGGTCATGCAATCACCATTACTCGCGGTGTACATAGCATTATGATAATTCTCCTCAACCCCATTGTAGAAATGTTGAGAGGATTCCGATCTGAGAACCCATGATATGGACAATCACTGAGGTACTGCTTGAATCTTTCCCAAGCTGCATGAAAACTCTCAGAACCCAATTGGTGAAATCCAACAATCTTGTTTTAGAGAGACATAGACCTTGATTTCGTGAAGAAGTGCCCGAGAACAGAAGCCTTGATCTCATTCCATGTCGTCAAAGAATCATGCTCTAGACTGTTATACCATCTCGTAGCTTTGTCATTCAGAGAGAAACTGAATAACCAGCATTTCAGAGCTTCAACAGGTACTCCGTTGTGCTGGATAGTATTGCAGATAGCTTCAAATTTCTCCAGATGGTGCATTGGGTTTCTGCGATGGCAACCCATGAAATTGATTATGTTGTACCAAGTTAATGAGACCAGTCTTGATCTCAAAGTCTCTTCTCTCTATGGGAGGCAGACGAATCCCAGCACGATTCGCACAGAAAGCCTCCGGAGTGTCATATTACGCTAGAGTCATCCTCGGTTGAGGTTGATTTGCGTTGTTGCCCCTCAGCTGCAACATTTTTCTGGCCAATTTGTTGAGCACCAGCATTGCACCACCACCAGCAGGTGGATCACCTCTTAGAAGGACTTTAAGAAAGAGAGGATTTTGATGAACTTGAATGTTTTCGCCCACGTTATCACCTATGATTTCAACGAACTCAAATTCCTCAATAACCTCTAGCAGCTTCTCCTTCTTCTTCTAACTCTCTAGACGTGTAGGTTCCGGCTCAAAATTGAGAAGATTTGCGATCCCTTGGCTTCTAGTATGAGGCTTGTTCATGCACCTGAAACCACAAAAACAGAAAAGAAAAAGAAGAGATTAAACAAATTTAAGAAAAATGCCTTAGGCACGCAATGATCCTAAGTTCTAAGACGACCTATTGGTCCCCGACAACGGCGCCAGAAAACTTGATAGCTCATGTTTTCAACCGAGATAACACTGCAAGCGCACATAAAGTACGATGTACTGGTTCGCGATCGAATCCACAGAGACTAAAGGTAGCACGAAGAATTTCAGATCAAATAGCGGGCTAAAGCGAAAATGATGTCTTGTAAGAGATGCAATAAATCGAAGAAAAGTGAGCAAGCAAGCAACAACGGGGTTGTAAATCAATCAAAGAAGAGTTGGGCATTAGGTATTCTCAGGGAAACATTTCATTTAGGACTCAAATTATTGACTAGGGAACATGTTTTAACCCGTCTTAAACTCAACCAATAATATAGAACTGATCTACTTCCGTAGAATCAATTTCCTATGTATTAGAAACATTCAGACTAACTCCCGTTGACTCTCGGATTTTAATCATGCATTCTAAACAAGTTTGATTGGTTCACAATTCACTTAAACATCAACTTCCATTTGCTTAAGATGAATTGCTAATTTAGGATTCTTTCAGTCATTTAAACAAACACTTTCCAGGCGTTAAACAACCTAAGATCATAAACTAAATGATCAAGTTAATTTTATGTATTACGAACAATCCTAGATGAAGATCCAATTGATAATATCCCTAATCATACAATTCTATGTCAACAATTTATGAATCCCTCGGCGAGAACCCTAAACCCAACAAGCAAACTACTCACTCATTATAATCGAACAATCACGAATCAGATCAAAGAGAGACATGATTGTAGTGAACAAAAATAAAGAGTAAGGTTCATAATTCTTTTCGGATTCAAAGTGCGGAAGATGATTCTTCTCTTTAGGTTACAAGTCTCTCTTTTGCTCTCAAAAACTCAGAAAAATAGCATAATGAAACAGGAAACATGAATTTAGGTTTTAGTTAAGAAATTAAGTTTCACAGTAAGTTCGGTTTGGTTCTTTGTAAAATTGGTCCGAGAAACGGGACAAGGATCGATCGATCTTGAGACAAGGATACTTGTCCATCAGTTTGGATAGTGGCAGGTCGATGGGAGCTCCCTTTGAGCAGTTTTGATGGCTTCTTGCTCCTCTTTTCCATCTTCTCCCAGTGATTCTAGCCTTTAAATCCCTTTGATTCTTGGTCTTTTTGGCTTCTAGAATCTATCATCTCAAGATCTCAAAGTGCTCTCCAAGGTTTTACCTACAAATGCAAAGATAATGACATCCAAATGCAATATGTTCCTAAACTAGACTCTACACTCAAACTAATGCATCCTAAGACTTTTAGGCAATATTTACAACCTAAATGCATCTAAGACAAAAAAAGAAATGAGTTCTAAAATGCATTAAAACCTATGCACATCAATTCCCTCGGATTTGGCCTATGCTTGTCCTCAAGAAAACAACAAAGATAAAATCCAGAAACGAGGTTTGAAAATGAGAAGCCAAGCCAAAGTATGTCAAGAAATGCCTTCAACCCAATGTCCTAAAGAGTAGTATCATAGTGCATAAATCACAAATACTAAGTGTACTTCGCCATACTCATCACAAGAACTATCTTTAGGCACCTAAGTTAAATGTCCACATACCATCTCATCCACCTATCCCTTAACATTCAATTAAGTATATGGTGCGCGATCTTTACTTATGGGCAAAAAGTCTTAATCCATTCGGCTTGGAAATAACAGGGATGGATATTCAAGGAAGTATTTAAAGGAGGTTTCACTCAATTTTGATGGTGGTTTTCAATCAAAAACAAGTAATGCAAGACATATGGCAAAATCAAAGTAGTAGCCGGACAACTTATGCATACAAATCTATTGCTTCCACTAGGCTACGAGTCCCGATTCCCATTAATTACCTACACTACCCGGATGTGAAATTGTAAGCATGACTAAGTCTACTTACAAGGCAAGGTTCTCTATGTAAAATGCAATCCTATATGCTCTTACCATCTAAGTATTCACAAATGTATGCAAACTATATGCAAATTTTTAGAAAACAAGTTGAAAATCTTTTTGAAATTTTTGAAATTTTTCGATTTTTTTTGGTTTGTCATAAATCATAGATATTAACAATGCATGACTCAATATGCATGAGAAAGAAAAAATCAAAATTAAAATAAACATTAGTTCCAAGGCTCCTTCCCCGGACTTAAATTTCACCGTCCCGGTGAATTCTAAACCGTGAGATTCACATTTAAAACACATAAAGAAAACGGAAATATGAAATGGTATTTACAATTGTTGTAGGTGGTACCTTTTTCTTTTAGGGTGAGCTTGATTTGGTGGATTCTCTTCTCTTCCTCATTCGCTTGTAGGTCTTCATGTTGGGGTTGTTCCTTATATGCTATCTCATCTCTCCCAATGACATTAAGGCTTCCGCGGCTATTGGAGTGTTTGCTTGAGCAATGCTCCCTTTCGTGTGTCAACTTTCCAACTCTTCTTGCCTTCTTTGGCTTCGAGCTCCGATGAGTTGCCTCCTTAGCTCCTCGATATCGCAGTTCACCTTCTCCTCAAAGGCTTTCCTTTCTTCTTGTAAGGCTTGTAAAAGTTCCTTTTCTCTTGTTGTTTGCCGAACGAAGGGAATCGGATTGGCGGTGGCGCTTGTGGTGGCGATGGATTCGACCGTGCTTGATTCCCCATGGGCTCTTATCATCCTCACTTCACTTGAGGCTTCCGTTTCCTCTTCTTTGCCCGAATGCACGAAGATGACATTGTCCAATGAGCTTATGCTCGTGAACTCATCACAAGGGAGGAGCATATACACCCTCTTTCTAGTGTTGAAATCGTTGAAGATGTACTCCATCTCCTTGGTCGTCTTGTTTACTCGGATGAACCGCCAATTGATGAGATCTCGAATTTGTATGCGGTCTCTCACCTTGCTCGTTTCTCCCAATGGTACTTTAGCTCTCTTGAATAACGATGTTAGGAAACTCCCAAAGAGGATTGTTGGAAGGGTCATTGTCCTAACCCATTTACCTTGGAAGCTCACCATATGTCGAAGGAAAAGTACCGCTACATTTATTTGAGCACCAAAGTCATCATCTTCCGCATATTCTTTCCATTGCTCCAAGTCATCCCTTAGCCCACGAAATAGAAGAAGTGCCTCGCTTCGGTGGACCTTGCCAATCTCGAACCTTGCAAAAAGAGTGTTGGCTAGGAGCCTATGAATATATCTTATTACCGGATTCCTTATCCTTGAAGACTTCAGATTTGCGTTTGTGAATGGCCCATCCCAAAAGGCATTGATTCCATCCCAATTAGGGAACTTAGCGTCTTCTCCTTGTGGTAGATCATATGCCTCACAAACTTCAAAGAGACTCATTGAGTATTCCTTGTCTTTTATCTTAAAGATTAGGCATTCATACCTTGACCTTGGCCGTGATGGCAAATTGTAGACAATCCTCATTGTCGCAAGAAAATCCTTCACCTCCTCCTCATAGAAGGGTTCGCCCATATTAATCAAACACCGGAGATTCATTCCTTCGAGGAGATAGCATACTTCTTCATAAAGTCTCGTGCCTTGGAATATCCTTTTTTCCATGAATTTTGTAGGCAAAAAGGTTATGTTCTCGAAGTATCTCCTCTCCTCCCTCTCTTCTTCACTCCAATTAGCATCCGTGATTCGTAATGGGCGAGGTGGAGGTGTTTTTGAGATTTGGTGCACTACACGTGTTTGCTCTTGAGGAGGTTTTGCTGGCATTTACGCTCTTCTTGAACTTGTTGTACCCTTGGAAGTAGAATCTCCCTTTGAGGTCGAAGCTTCTTTAGAAGTAGAAGCTTGGTTGGACTTTTCTTTTTGTGTTTGAGCTCCCTTCTTACCTCTTGTGATTGGTACCATTCTTGTTGTTTGCTCAAATGATTCCTACACTTAAAAAAAAGACATTTAAGTTTCCAAAAATTATATGCCTCAAAATTCTTGAATTCAAGAAGGTTCAAATGTAGAGGAACATTCTCAAGGCATCAAGGAACATAAGATTCATGCAATAAATACAACAAGATGCCCAAAATTCAAAGAATTATTAATTTTCAAATTTTGCATTTCAAACCCGTTACTAATCCAAAACCATGGATTAAAATGGTCATAACTTTGTTTTTACTCAACGGAATTGCAAACTTCTTGTTGGCAACTTCATGTCTAACCTTAGGCTATCATTTGAGATCATTAAATCATTCAAATGCATGAAATTTTGAAAAAGTTACTATTCATGTTCAAGAACACTCAAGAACACAAATTGTCAAAACTTCCAAATGAACACCAAATCATGCAAACTAAGGCATGAATCCTCATTCCTAAGCAATCTCTAAGCTATTCTAACCATGAGCACAACTTATTTCAAGTTTAGAACTTCAAAATTAAAGAACTGAATATTCTAAGAAAGCTTAAACATTTCTTCAAAATTTAAAGATGAGGGACATACCTTGAGTTCTTAAGGTGAAAATGCAATGAAAGATTCAAGAGAATGACTTAGAAATTAAAGCTCAAAATTTTCGAAAAATCAAGGGGGGGGGGGAGTTCGATTTTTTTGGTTGCAAACTGAGAGAGAGAGAGTATTCTTTTTCTAAGTGTAAAAGAAGGAGAAGAGTAATGACATGTAAGAGATAAGCTACTAAAACATGTGTTTTAATAAATATTTGCAATTTACTCCCCTTCCTCTTCACTTCTCAACAATTTGCCCAACATTTTCAAATTTGAGGATGATGCTAGAATCTTTTTCGGAAATCCGTTTGATAGATGCTTTGTTCGTTGTTATACCCCTATAAACCGAAATCACAAAACTTATATTAGATACTTAAGCATATATATATAAAATTGAAATTAAAAGTGTTTATTTATTTAACAAAGTGGGTCTTTCTTCTTGGGAATGCNACAAAGTGGGTCTTTCTTCTTGGGAATGCCTCCCAAGGACGCTCTTTTATAGTCATTAGCTTG
>OVAN01014797.1:0-11770 GCA_900406275.1 Anastatica hierochuntica
ACTTCGTCACCAATTCTGCAGTGGCGAATGATCTGTTTTCTTGTAGTGTAATGAAATCTCCAATTGGAAAAAGAGACACAAACCTAATGCAGAAGAAGAAATTGTTGCTGCTAAGTATCGCCTTGAACGAGCTCTGCTTAATGACTGTGATAGTGAAACAATACGAGAACTACGACAACAGCTCAATAATGCTTACGCTGATGAAGAGAGATTCTGGAAAATTAAGAGTCGGAACAATTGGTTATGTTGCGGAGATCGACATACACAATACTTCTTTGCTCAAGCAAAAGCGAGATCAGCAAGGAATCGCTTGGTCTCTTTAACTGACGATAATGGAGAAGAACATTATGGGAAGAGCAATATCACAAGAGTTGCTGAGACTTTCTTTAGAGACCTCTACAAAAGTGAGTTGGAACCTCAAACAAACCACTACCATGTTTTCAATGGATTTCAGGCTAGAGTTACAATGGGAATGAATAATGAACTCACGGCGGCAGTTACTGAAGCAGAAATACAAAATGCGGTGTTTTCCATTGGGGCAAACAAAGCTCCTAGGTCTGACGGTTTCACGGGTGCTTTTTACCATACTTACTGGGAGGAGATAAAACCGGAAATCATTGAGGAAATCTGTAACTTCTTCAATGAGAGTAGATTGGTAGTGAGATGAATCACACCAACTTATGTCTTATCCCGAAGATCGACAATCCCCATCGTATGAAGGAATTCCGTCCCATCGCCTTATGCAACGTGAGTTATAAATTTATTTCGAAAATTTTGGTAACTCAGTTGAAGAAATATTTCTCGGGAATTATATCTGAAGAACAAGCAGCTTTTATACCGGGGAGACAAATTACGGATAATGCTATAATTGCTCATGAAGTTCTTCATTCGTTAAATATTCGAGGAAGATGCTCGAGTGGTTATATGGCTATTAAAACGGACATTACAAAGGCTTACGACCGCATTGAGTGGGAGTTTATCCGAATGACGATGCTTCGAATGGGTTTTTCTCTCAAGTGGATTGAATGGATCATGATTTGTATACGCTCTGTTACTTTTTCGGTTAACATAAACGGCGATCCTAAAGAATACATTGTCCCGGAACGGGGCATACGTCAAGGTGACCCACTCTCTCCTTACTTATTTATTTTATGTGCTGAGGTTCTATCACATTTGCTAAGAAAGGCGGAGCAAAAGGGTGATATTAAGGGTATCAAGATTAGTAACTCGAGTCCAGCCATTACACACTTATTGTTTGCGGATGACTCGTTGTTTTTTCTGTCAAGCAAACACTAAATCGTGTAGAGCCATTAAGGAGATTTTGCATCAGTATGCACAAGCCTCGGCCGAGCAAGTTAACATCCAAAAATCGGCTATCACATTTGGGAAGAGAGTTGAAGCACATCTCAAAACCTCTATTTGCCGAACACTTCATATTTTTCAATGAGGGTGGATGTAATAAATACTTAGGACTACCAGAGAGATTTGAAAGGAAGAAAGTTGATTTATTTCAATATTTGTTGGAGAAAGTAAGGGAACGAACAAAGGGATGGAGCAAGAAATTTTTATCCCCAAGTGGAAAAGAGATTTTACTAAAAGCCATAGCCTTGGCGCTACCGGTTTATACGATGAATTGTTTCAAGTTACCCAAAGCCATTTGTGAGGAAATTGAGAATATCTTAGCTAAATACTGGTGGAATGGACCTCAAGATCATAAGCGGATGCATTGGCTTGCTTGGAAACGGATGTGCGTTCCAAAGAAGGAGGGAGGACTTGGGTTTCGAGATATTGAAGCTTTTAATGATGCTTTACTTGGAAAGCAAGTTATGAGGATTATTGAGTACCCACAATCTTTGCTGGCCCGTACTTTGAAGGGTCGATATTTCTCAAAATCTACCATCCTTATAGCTCCTAGAGGCACACAGCCGAGCTTTGCGTGGCAATCACTACTTCATGGTCGAAATCTTGTTCGAAAAGGCTTACGATTTGTCGTTGGCGAAGGCTCAAGGATCCAAACATGGGTTGACCTTTGGCTCCCACTCTCTCCACCTCGTCCCCCACGGAAGAAAACAGAGGAGATAATGGGTTGTGATATGGTTGGTGATCTTCTATTACCGGATAATAGAGGTTGGAATCCTCAAAGAGTACAAGACATTGTTCATGAAGATGATGTCCAGCTAGTTTTATAACAACATTTACCTTCGTTTCAGTGCCCAGATTTGCTTGGCTGGTATGCGACTTTCGACGGTAAATACACTGTAAAATCGGCTTATTGGATAGCAACTCATGATGAGGGTCATCACACTAATCCTCCCCCTGGTGATGTTGGTTTAAAACAAAAAATTTGGAAGCTTCCGATTACCCTAAAGATCAAGCATTTTCTATGGCGAATGTGTTCTCAAATATTACCGACAGGTGCTGAATCAAGACGAAGAGGAATCACCACTGACGGCAATTGCAGCCGATGTAGAAACACAGTGGAATCTACCAATCATCTCTTTTTTGATTGTCCTCATGCAACTAACATTTGGAATGTATGTGGCCTCTGATACCTTCCATAACTGATGCTACGATCTCCTATGAAACAAAGTTGAAGCATCTCCTCTCCTATTCTCGTACTAAGCAAACGACTTTAACGAAGAATTATCTGGGCTTTTGGATCTTATGGCGATTGTGGAAGAGCCGAAATGAATTACTCTTCCAACAAAGACATACTCAATGGCGAAAAGACTTCTGGATTGCGGCAACTGAAGCAGAAGAATGGTTCCTCTTGGATGATTTTCAGGTTCAGAATGAAAGGCTACAAAATCAACATGAACAATGTCCAGTCATTACAGAAACAAGATGGCAACGACCGCCTGAGGGGTGGGTCAAATGCAACTTCGACGACAACTTTCACCAACATCAAAATAGAGGTACATGTGGATGGATTGCCCGTAGTGAAGATGGTCGATTTTCGGGAGCAGCTCAAGAAAATGGTGGTGTGGTCAATTCACCGTTGGAGGCGAAAATACAATGCCTTGTAACTTCATTGAAGAAAATGTGGATTCGGAGCTATCGAAAGGTTGTTTTCCAAGGAGATAACAAGGAACTTATAGAGTTACTTCAATCACAGAAACAGCGGCTGCTACTCACTAATTGGATTCGTGATGTTCAATGGTGGAACAACAAGTTTGATGTCGTCAAATTCGCGTGGGTTCAAAGGAACTCAAATGTTGTTGCGGATAAATTAGCTCGAGAACAATGGTCTAATGACAATGCGGTTTACTTTCATGACTTTATTCCCAGATGTATCTCAAACCTCGTTCATCTAGATCTTATGTACTCATCTTATTAATGAAAGCTAAGTGTTAAAAAAAAGAGACAGTGAAATATTATTTAGAGAAAATTTGAAAAAATACCTTTTTATTTTATAAAATTTGAAAAATACACCATTTTTTCAATTTTCTGAAAACTAAACTTTTTAAATGATGATTTACTAAAATATCCAATTTAAAACCTATCAATAACGTCATATTTTTTTTATATATCTTGTTGTACATAAAACTAAGAAAAGAGTTGTGTCGATGATTCTTAATCTAACTTACGAAAAAATCACATAATAGTATTTAAATGGGTATTCATTATTCAAGAGATTTACACACAATTTGAATCACTTGTTAGGAAGGGATTGTGATTAATCATTTGGACGAGCATCTGAATTTCGTCAAGAAATCCAATTCAAAACTATCCAGAAACTTCTGATTACATGTGCTATGATTCACTGGTGAGGTACTAGATTTACTCTTAAAGTTCAAGACAAGAAAGCTATTGGATTTTTCATATTTTACTAGCAAGCATCTCAATTCCAAAGAATCTTATTTTCTCCGGTATCTTTCACCAATCTTACAGTTCCTCTGAAGAAGCTAGAAGCATATGAAGCTGAGACAAGGGATACCTTTTTTCTTTTTCTTTTTTATATCACCAGTTAGATCAACAAGTCTGATCCATAGCCAAATAACTCTATTATATGGACAACGCGACTTAGTAAAATTGAACATCAGTGGGTACTTAATAAAGGAAAATTGTTCAAATTATTAATCTTTTTTTTTAATCATATATTTAACACTTAAAAAAAACAAAAAAAGTTGAAATACCCAATTTTGCCTTTAACAACGCTTTGGTCTGATCCGGAACATTCTGACCAAACATAATTGACCATTTATCAAAATTAATCACTTGTCCAGATGCAACCCTGTACTCCCGTAGAACATCCAAAATGACTTGGCATTACTTGACATGGGTAATTATTTGGGTATTCAGGAAAGTTTGGGCGGGCCAAAAAGCCAGATTTTTAACTTTTTTAAAGAAATGTTAGGAGAGAGAGTTAATGGACGGTCATCCAAATTTCTCTCAAAAGGAAGCAAGGAGATTCTGATTAAGTCAGTTGCTCTTGCGCTTCCCAATTATGTCATGTCATGTTTTAAGCTTCCCCAAGGGTTAATATCACAGTTATCGTCTGCGATTGCAAATTTTTGGTGAAGTTCCAATGGATGTAACCGCGGTCTCCATTGGGTTGCATGAGACAATTTATGCATTCCAAAAGAGGCAGGAAGTATAGGCTTCAAGTCTCTAGAGGATTTTAATACATATTTACTGGCCAAACAACTATGGAGACTGATACAGTTTCCGGGATCGCTGGTTGCTAGAGTATTACGGGGTCGCTACTTCAGAAAGGTTCATCCCTTAAATGCTATTAAACCTCATTCACCATCTTTCGGTTGGAGGAGTATCTTTTCATCAAAAGAATTCTTACAAAAAGGAGTTAGGGTAAGAATTGGCTTTGGAATCAATACATTTGTTTGGCATGATCCATGGGTACCGGATGTAGATCCTAGACCGACAAGAGGCAGAGGCAGTGATTGGCATCCACGATTACAAATACAACATTTAATTGATCCTCTCACATGTGAGTGACACTTGCCAATATTCCAGGAATTTATGGATGCAGAGGATATAGGGTTAATTCGGGGTATTCAACCAAGCCGGACCACAACTTATGATGGTTTAGTTCGACACTATACTAAATCAGGTTAGTATACGACACAACTTTTGAATTTGGAGGCGGTAAATTGGATTAATAATAATGGTTTGGGACCGGGCTTAGAGGCTTTGTAAGCCTTTCCATGGACGATAAAGTGTCCACTGAAAATAAAACATTTCCTCTGGTAAATTATTATTGAGAGTTTGGCGGTGACGACAACGCTAATTGGGAGGGGGATTTCTTGCGATACTGCTTGTAAACGTTGTGGCCTCGCTGAGGAAACTATTAATCATGTTTTCTTTGAGTATGACTCGCTTGGGCACATCTAGAATTATAGTAGAAACCCGGAAAAACCAGAGGAGTTTCCATCATGCTCTCTATTTTCCAATATGGATTACCTTTTCTGGCGAAATCCACGACGACATCAAGAGAAAGTCGGAGATCTTTTCCCATGGATCCCATGGTTAATTTGGAATGCAAGAAACCAAAAGGTTTTCCAAGGAGTCCAAGTAGATGTTGAGGAGATTCTAAAAAATGTGGAGACTGAAATACTGGCCTGGGAGGAGGCACAATGTACTCCTCCGATGGTTGACGATGGGGAAACTTTGGAGGGCACAAGGTCAATCGGACTGCGTTGCCGTACAGATGGAATGTGGAAACAATCAGAACCTTTTATTGGAATTGGTTGGATTTGTCTTGACAAGGAAAATACAATAGCTTTAGTTGGAGCAAAGTGTCTCCGCCGAAGTATTTCACCTTTGCATTCATAGTTGGAAGCGCTTCTGTGGGCTATGTCAGAACTGATAATTGGAAGAATTGATTGCCAGATTTTTGAGACAAATTGTACGGAGCTACTTACGATTCTCCAGAACCTAGATGATTGGCCAGCTTTCTACAAATACATCCAAGATTTTCAATGTTTTCGTGGTCAGTTCCCAGGATTCTCATTGTCCAAAATCCCGCGCACAACGAATACACAGCAGACAGCCTAGCTCGGGGATCCCGAAGTTTTCAACGTGATTATATTTTTGTAGATTCTTCCCCTCTGATTTGGGTAACTAATTTTGGAATGACTTTCTAATTTAGTGTGTGGTTGGTAAAACAAAAAGAAAAAGGTTAAAATCACAATAGATGAATCTCCTTTATTTTTATTAACTGGAAGCTACACCCATATACATGTACCTTGACAAAAAACCTAAATCAACAATAAACCATAACTCTATAAACTTACCATACAAACCTTGTTCTAATTTCTGATATTTTAGGCTTGATAGCATCTCGAACATATTTTGATTTATATTTGTTACAAAGCATCACAGTTCTTATTTGATGAGAGTAATTAGGAATAATTGTTTCCAAGTTTTAATTTAGTATGAGTTTTGTAGTGCAACTACTTGGTGAAATTTGGGTTAGTTTCAACTCGGTTGATGATATCTAAATCACTAGACTTGGGCTTTTTGCTCTCTTTCTCGTTAATTTATTTGTTTATATCTTTTTTGTCACTGAACTAATGTTTGTGCGATGAAAAATTCGAATTCAGCTTAATTATATTGTGTTGTTAATATAAGGAATCAGATTATTAACACTACCACTCATGAAACGAGCATATACTACGTTTGTTAAATTTTGAGGGATCAACTTTAAAATATCACCCTTATCGAAAGATATAATTTCTAATTCAATTAAGGATATAAACATTTTATAACATGTTAAAAAGTTCGTTTTCAAAAACTATAAAAACATGTGTATTTTTCAAATTTAAGAACATATAAAGGGTAATTTTCAAAAAGTCCCTATTATTTATATGGTGGTTTTGGAATAAAGGATATGATCCATTTTAACAAAGCTTTACTAGCCAAACAAGCCTGGAGACTATGGAAATATCTAAACTCTCTGCTTGCAAAAATCTTTAAAGCTAAATACTATCCTAAAAGCTCTTTTACTGATGCTGGACCAGTCTTAAAAGCCTCTTCTGCTAGGAAAGAAATATTGTAGAGAGTAGAAATAATCAAAAGGGGTGTAAGATGGATCGTGGGAGATGGGAAGAAAATAAGGGTTGAGATCGATTATTGGCTTCCAGCAACACCTCCAAGACCAGCCACAATGAGGACAGAAGAAGTCTCGAAGGATATATCAGTTGCAGATTTACTAAACAACGATGGTAGGTCATGGAGTGAAACCAAACTAGCTGAGATAATTCATCCAAGTGATATAGCCCTAATCAAAAGCATAAAACTAGGCTATAATACTTTTCAGGATGATATAGAATCGATGCATACAAGGAGTGGCCAATATGCAGTCAAGTCTGGTTATCATCCTACTCACAATGAACAGATTCAAGTATATACACCACCAGACTTTAACTTTATGCAGATTTGGAGACTCCCAACGTCCCCAATAACTTGTTTTGGTAGAGAGTTGTTCAAAAGGGCTATAAGTGCGGGAATCACCGAAAAGAAGAGACCTTAAGGTGGTCTAACCTATTTTTTATGTGGTGAAAATAAAGAAACAATTCAACATATACTCTTCTAGTGTAGAGTGTCAAAGGAAATCTGGTCTTCAGCATAGGGTTGAGCATATTACCCGGATCCGAAGAATCGAACCGAACCGAAAGAACCAAAAATTTTGGAATCGAAACCGAATCAAATCTCTAAAAATATCTGAACGGTTACCAATAATTAAGAACCGAAAGAACTTGAACCGAATCAAACCGAACCGAAATATTTCGGGTACCCGAAAATTCCCGAAATATACTTAGGTACCTTAAAATATTTCCAATATTTTAGACCAAATAACTAAATATACCCGAAATATAAAAAATATACCCGATAAAAATCTACCCGAATATACCCGAATATACCCAAACATACCTGAAAAACTCAAAAATAACCAAAATATCCGAAAAATACCCAAAAAATGTCAAAAAATCCCCAAAAATATATGAGAATACCTGAAAATATCTGAATTATCCGATAATACCCGAATCCGAATTGGAACCGAAAAACTTTTGGGTTTTTCGGTTCCGATTTCAAGTAACTAGAACCGACCCGAACTGAATGAGAATTGAACCGAACCGAACCGAAATTTCTTCGGTTCCTGAATGTGTACCAAAACTTAAGAACCGAACTACCCGAGAACCGAAAGAACCGATCCGAACCGACCCGAAGAACCGAACGCCCATACCTACTTTAGCACCACTACAATACTCGTCAGGTGATGTGTTTGATTAAAACTCTATTCACCAGAACATTTCCTGGGTGTTGAAGTCCACTTCTAATTGCCAAGGTTATCAATATAACTTAGCTTCTTTTATTGGCTAGAGAATATGGAAGGTCATGAATCAACTTTTATTCAACAATGAGAGAACACCATTACCTTTGGTGGTTGGAAAGGCCCTAGCAGATATGTTGGAATGGAAAGAAGCCAATGGGCGAGACAAGTAGTTAGATGATCAGCCAACTTGCTATGATGCCTTTTCAGACAAGCATCCAAGTATCCATACTGACAATTCACATTTACAATGTTACGTTGATGCATCCTATATATCCAAGGAAGAAGTTGTTGGTTTTGGATGGATCCTATTCTCTCCTAACAACCAAGTACTAGTTCAGGGTTTTTCATCAATAGAACTTATTAGCAGTGCTCAAGAAGCCGAAGCTTTAGCTCTTAGGGAAGCAATACGACGAATAAGTGTGTTGGGGTATTCTAAGTTTACATTTGTAGGAGATAACTTTGAATTTTATATAAATCTCCAAGTATGGAAAAGGAATCCAGCAAGAACTTGTGTAGGCATTTGTGGTTTGCTTCACTACTTGACAAATATTAAAAATCTCTCAAATCTCCCATTTGATTTCCAATTCAGATACATGAGAAGAGAATATAACGTTTCGGCTGATGGGTTAGCTAAGGAGGCAAGAAGATCAATGACAAGCTATTGTATCAAGTGGTTTAATCATCTCTGTTAGCTTTCCTTGCGTCTAAAATCTCTGTTGTTTGGTTTTCTATTGTACCAAAACTTTGAACTGTCTTAGTGAAATTCACTTGCTGACCCAAAAAAATATATATATATAGTTTTGCTCTGTGCGGCATAACTAAAATTTTTGTTAGATATAATTTTTAATAACTAAGTTAAGTTTTGTTTAGTTTACTGGCTCTTATTTTATATAAAAATTTATCGTTATAAGATGAATAAGAAATTTTACCTTTTGTTAAAAGATTCTTTACATCTATTTTCACTCAATTGACTCATCAGTTCTTGTGATAAAAGAAAAGAATCGTCAAAGCTTTTTGTCGATTCTGATTCTGATTGATTCATAAACAAATTAACAAGTAAACAACATACCAAAGAGTAGAGGACCACAAAACAATAAAGTTAGGATAACAATTGTTACAAAAACATCATTTTAAAAAGAGGTAAAAAGAAGGTAAGAAAAAGTTTAAGGAAGCCCGAATAAAAGTTTAACAAAACAATTTCGAGTTTGTAAAGTGATATTTACTGTAACATCTCTATCCCGAGGGAACTGGAATGCTCTAAATGGTAACGCCAAAACCGGAGCAAATTTCACCAACCAATTAATAATTTCGCTTCTAACTGTAACCTGCAGAAACACCAAAAAGGAAAAGAAGGAAAAGAGAGGGGTGAGTGACTTTTCAAACAAGTCACTAAGTGAGAACGGACCCGACTCCGCCTCACTCGCTATCCGCTAAACCCCGGAAGACTAGAACTAGACCACAACCCCTAAAGAACACATAAGGCACCTGGTGTGCCGCACAAGCAACTACCATATAAAACCTTTTGAAACAAGTCCTGACCTACTAGACACTTCTTTAAAACTTTTTAAGAAAACACCTTTCCTAGAGCTACATTTAAACATGGGCCCTTCGGTTTCCCCCTTCCCCAACGCCTCCTCGCTCATCTGATCTCACAGACTCGTAAGTCGCATGATCTCAAACTTCAGGCTCAACCCAACTAACCTGAGCACCACCACAGGGACCAGGCTTTCTTCACTTCCACATAACAGGTTGTGGGACCTCAGGGCTTTCTTTTCATAATTGTGCCCAGCCTTTTGCTTATATAGCTCATCTGGTAGCACTCCCCAACCCAACCTCTTGCTCTTTCTAGCTCAGCTGGTCAGGGGCCCGGTGTCCCCATCAGCCCCTAGCTTAAACAGCGTTGCTAATAGATACAAAACTTCACCGAGCGTCGGGGAAAGGACATTCCACACGCTTAACATGATTACACAGTAGGTTCCGCACCTAACTGTAAAAAAGATCCATTATTCTACTCCTAGAGTCATTTAGGGTAATTCTCAAACAATGTCGGTTTAACCTAATCTTTCCATTTAACCAAACTATATTTTCACAGTACAGGTTCTAGTCTAGGCTGGACTTAGCGACCCAACAAACAATCGCACTTAGGCGTATACGACTTTATGTCATAGCAATACATAATATATATACTTATTCGCACGGAGACTTATAGCTCGACACCAGCCGATACTCTAATCCTAGCCTAACGAAATTAAACAGGCAACGAGTAAAACGGGGACGAGAACTCATCACCTTGGCCACATCGAAGAGACGACTCTGGAACTGTTGTCTAGTGATCCTCCTCCTGAGCTTTTACCCCATGAAGATCCTCCGTCATCCTTATTCTCCTTTGCTGAACTTCCTTCTGGAAAGGAACCGTAAATACGAACTCGAATCAGTCCTTAGACAGAAACCTACTTAAAGAGGAAACTTACTATTTATGGAAACCTACCATAAATAAAAGTTACCGAAAAAGAAAACTTTCCCGAAAAGGAAAGTTACCAAAAAGGGAAACCTGCCCAGAAAGAAAACTTCCCTAAGAATGAAACTTACCAAATAGGGAAACCTGCCATATGTGGAAACTTTCCAAAACAGAAAACCCGGACAGGGGCAAAACGATAATTTTACTTACCGAAGGAAGACACGTTCTCGGGAACGTTTCTGGTAGTCTGCAACTCTCTGGAATCCTCGAACTCGAGCTCTTCCACTTCCTTTTGACGCGGACAGATTCGCTGCACCAACTTCCGGGATGCGATTTTCCACTAATATGAACCCGAAATCGGTTTTCCTTTTACTAGAGGATTCATATGAGTCCCTACATTGAACGAACAGAAGATAAACTCGGAAATCCTCTGTTAACTCAACCAAACTCGAAAAACACACCAACATGCCAGTTCTAGAAATCCGACAGATTCTCTAGCGCTTAGAAACAAGCCTATAACTTTAAAACTAACCGTTAATTCCTCGATCCGAACAGTCAGATTATAGCTACGAATGTCCTCTATCCGTGGGCTCTTGTTTTACTCCAATCGAACTCCATTTTCCTTCCGAAACGTCCTTCAAACTCGGTCTGATCACAGATTCAGACAACACAGAGACCTCTTAGAAAAATGCCTATAACTTTCGATAGAAAACTCAAAATTGTATTTTGTAATATGGAGAACGAAAATCGACGAGTCCTTTACCTTGTATAAAAAGTTCAGATCGAAAACTGTTGATTTGATTGGTCGTTTCTCTTTTCTCCCACAGCATATTCATCCCGTCTTCTGCTAGATTGCGCCGCACTCATCTCTCTTCTCCATTTTCTCTCTTCTCTCCAATGGTTGGCTGCGAAAATCTCTGTGGTTTTCCTTCTGAGGCTTTGGGAGAAAAAAAGAAAAATAATTAGGTTTTTGTTATGAACCGAACCATTTAGTGGCTGCCATAACCGAAGACCCA
>OVAN01014798.1:0-11086 GCA_900406275.1 Anastatica hierochuntica
CAGAAAGTTTTGGAGCACAAGATCTTGATTTGAATGTGATTAACTCTATTTGAGTGGACGACTAATTGAACTTAATTTCTTTTCATCAGTGATTCTGTATCAGGAAACAAAGTAACTCATTCAGGATGAACTCACATTTTCCACCACTCTTTAGATAATCCTAAATGATCAGACTCATTCTTAGTCTATTACCACACCCTTACCCTATCTTCCTTTAATTCTCTGTGCACTATTTCACTGTCATATATGCACACATGTGCAAAAACTATGGAGAGAGTAGGGTATACTTGATTTTATTGATTACTTTGGTTGGATTGGAATTTTTAGGTGTTTAGACACGGTTCTGTGTGTACAATCAAATTTATTTATTGATTTAGGATCTAGATTTTCATTCTTGCACAGAACTATATTAATAAGTCTAGAAAAAGTGTATACAAGAATCTTTAATAACAAAATGGTTGGTTGAAGAGAAGGGAGAAGGGGTGCCGCTTTCGAACCAAACCCAGGTTCGAAACTGGTCAAACACGATGCCTGAGAGTATTGACCAGCGCATTCTCAGTTGGACTTTGCGACCCAAAAGCCTTTTTTTTTAACAGAAAGTTGGGCCGAAGAAAAAAAAACAAAAAAATTTTACATAAACCCAAAAAAACTTAATTAATGAAACGAACAGTTTCGTTCTACTTCAACCTAATGCCAGTAGGATTTATGAAACCCAGAAAAAGAAAACACAGTCACATGAATCCGAAAATTTCACTCAAAAAATTCCGGAAAATAGTTTCTTAGTTCCGAAAAATTAAAACTGAAGGAATGAAACTCGGATTCATAAAATTACAGAAACTTTATTTTAGATCTAAGATTTATTCATGCCTTTATCTATGATAAATCACCAAAATTACTAGATCTAAACAAGCAAATTTATAGATCTAATATCAAACAAAATCACAGATCCCATAACAAATATTTAAGCATAAACTTTAACGAAAAGTCAGATTCAACAATCAAAAAAATTTTCATCCAAAATAATTTCGAATTTATTTATTAAAATCATATAAATCTGAAGTTCCAATAATAAAATCTTAATATCAACCAGAAACTGAATATGGTGGCTTTGATACCAATTGTTAGATTTATTCAATCTATAAACCATGATCCATATTAGTTTCTGATTAATAAGAACGAAAGCGGAAGCGTACCTGATAAATCCGTGTTTAGGGATCTGAATGAATTAGGGAATGGATCTTCCAAAGCAAATTCTGAATGACTTTAGGTCTCTGGTGATAGGATGCAAAGAATTTCTGTATTTCCTGTTAGGGTTGCTTTGGGGATCATAACCCTCTATTTATAGATAATCAATTTCTAGTTCGGTCCCTCATCAAACTAGAAATTACCAAAGGTATTCACACAATAATATTTCATAACACTTATGTCCATAACCTTTTAAGTATCACAAAATGACCACTACAAAATTGATTATTTAATTAATGGCACTAACACATTTAATCTTTAATATATTTGACCCTACCTAATAATTCTTACAAAAACAAATATTTTGTATATATGTGGTAGATATCTACCGTTGAGATTCCAATAATTTTATCAGCAATTCCAAGCGGTGACGTAGACTTTTGATAATTGTGTTTGGTCGGAATTGATAGAATATTCTCTCATCGGCCTTTGAACCAACTGAAAAGGAGTAATTCATTATTATATGTACCATGTACTTTTTTTTAGCTTTCTTAGTGGATTTTGTTTATTCGTGCCCCACTGTTAATGTATGTGTTATATTCTTCAAAACGCATTGTTGCTTAACTATCTCTATAGTTTATGAGGATAATTGACAATAGTTCAAAACGTCACAGTTATCATTTCTTCATTGATTATAGATGTTTTTATCTTGTCGGTATTTTTTTACGGTGTGTTTATATATCGCATCGACAATTGTTTATCCAAAGGTTATAGATGTCATTTTCTCACCAACCATAAATATTTTTTTCTCGTCAGTGCTCTTTAAAGGTATTTATATGCCGAACCGTCAACTGCTTTTCCAAAAGTTATAGATGCCATTTTCTAAACCTGAATATTAATGATATTATAACCTCTATGTTGGAGAGTGCCTCTACTAGTTATGAGAAAGTTTTTTTTCAAATCTCGAGTAGTTTCTATTTCTTTCATATTGAAATTTATTTTCAAGATAAGACGTACAAATTTATTGATATCTATTATTTTGTCCAATTTCTTCGTTAATAAAAGTATCAAGCTACTCTTTCGTCTATATGTTCAAATCTCTGGAGCTTTCAAAATAAAAAAAGAAAGATATTCTCTCTTCGAACCTCTCCTCTTTCTGAGACTATTTCCCCATTGTTGATATCGTTTTGCGTTGGACTTTCTCCTGGAATCTTTCTAAGCATGACAAAGATATTGATATTCAAGGGTTTTGGATCGCGAGATATCTCTGTCATCCTGTTTGTGACTACCCTTTTCAGGGACCTAGTGTTTCGGTACTTTTGGAGCAAGCGTGAAGTTTCAAAACCACAAAGACTTTCTTGTCTCAATCGTGGCATTAGTGCTCTTACCGGTAAATAAGGAGCTTTCGACCATTTTTCTGCAATATTGATGGAATATTTGACTGTTTACCTTTATCTTTCTTGATGGATGTATTTTTATTTCTCATGTTTATTATCTTACTCGTAACTCAATAGCACGCTTTGTAACTCTCACCCTTGTAAGATCGGCGAGTGTCTTTGATTTCTCTTTATGGGAGATTCTTGTACCGCTTTCCTAATGAAAATAGTTTTAGTGAATTTTTTTATTATTATAAGGTGTCTAACTCTCTTCACTTAAAGTATTACCACAAAACTAAAGCTTTGAGTGAAAAGGGTGTACCAATACTAACGAAAAATATTTAATCCTGCTTGTTTGATTAGTGAAACCACTATTTGTCGAGTAATAATTTTTTTCTAAATAGTTTATAGATCCATGGTTGGATAACATCCATCTAAAGATCTTAAAGATTTGGGTTCGTTTTCTAATCTATTTTCAAAAACATTGTTTAGGTCGAATAAACTTCAATACATTCTGAAATTCTCGTATATATACTCTATGCTTTATACATCAAACTGGCGACATTCTTTTGTTCTTTCATCAACTGACGGCATTCTATAAAAATGTAATTTTTTTTACGAGAGGGCTTTTTTATAGTCGTGGTTCAACTCCCCTAACATGGAATGAAATTTCTCTCCTATCTTATGTTTAATTATCGTCCATGAGAAATCCAATACAATTCATTTAAACGAAGTTTATTATATTGTTTAATTGTTAGAGTATTGATGACTGGTTAGAGAAGATATGAAACAGAAAAAGTGTTAGTGGCGTATATCGTATGAAGTGTTGGTGCGGTGCTTTGATTCTAAAACTCAATCATCAATTGAGAGATTGTTAATGTAGTGCTCACCGAGTTCTAGAAGTACTCTTCATAGATTATGTGATACAAAACTATGATGTGTTGATCAAGATAATATAGTACATCAGGAGACAAAAGGCTGAAACAAAATCTGAAAGGATTGACACATAACGGAAATATGATGTGACGATAAAGAAAGTTGTAATTGGATACATCAGAGGGTGTATCAGATAGTATCAGGAAAGTGAGAGAAGAATATTGCAAGTTAATACTCAGAAGAATTTAGAAGACAATGCAATACATCATGAAATTGAGACAAGAGTCTCTGACTATGTTGTACATCAGGAAACAGAGACAAGATTTTTAAACAGTTAAATACATCAGGGAAGGTGTTGCGACAGACAACAAAAGTATGATATGTCATTCATGGGTTGTATCAAGAAGCAAGGACTTGACGCATTGCAGGAGCTTGCATGGAAAGTGGCTTGTTAGGCTGATTGAAATGGTGCTAAAAATACCACATTAGCTATCGAAGAAAGTTAAGTGACCTATGCTCTCAAGAAAAGCATAATCACTTGTAAAGACTTTTCTAGGGTTTTTTCACTTGTTTAAATATCGAGAGTAGGTGATATGAAAAACTTATGCACATCTAGGGTATCTTGAGTCGAGACAAACATGAGTGTGTACGGCGTCGTCCCACCATATAGACGTGATGGAGATTTGTAAATATGTTGGTGGTGTTACTGTGAAGACTGTAATGCTAGAGAAGATTAATGTACGAGGATTCACAGTGTTTACATCCTTGTACAAAAGAGTGGTGAACAAAGTAAGTATACTTGATACCATATGCGATGGTAATTGCTTTCTTCTTCTATTGTATTTGTTTATTGACTAAGTCCCGAGGATATAGGAAAATCAAACCTCGTTAAAAAACTTTGTGTTCCTTTTTATTACATTCATGCTCGTCTTCACATAACTCGAACGTACGATTAACCGCGAATATACACTTTCATACATATATATTTTTATAATCAAAAATTATTTACATATGCATATAATGTGTTTCCCTACAAACAATTATTTAACTTTTAATCAATTAATTTAAAGATATTTCACTCTTTACGGAGTAAATCAGATAGTTTATATCAAAAGAAAATTTCTACATCGATTGAACGACTTTCCTTTCTACCGTTAAACATTCGTTTGTGAAAAAATATTTTACATGTCAAGAAAAAAATTTTGGTATGTTTTTTTGGTTAACAAAGAAGTGGGAAATATTTATGAAGAAANATTTCTACATCGATTGAACGACTTTCCTTTCTACCGTTAAACATTCGTTTGTGAAAAAATATTTTACATGTCAAGAAAAAATTTTTGGTATGTTTTTTTGGTTAACAAAGAAGTGGGAAATATTTATGAAGAAAAGAAAGGAAAAATATAATTGTAGCATCCATCTCATCCTCTCTCGAGAACAACATGTCACTAACCCTAACTTATATTTCAAGTAACTCCAGTTAACCAATATCTACTTTCAAAAATAAAATTTCAATATCTAGTAATCAAGGCAAATCAAGTTTATTCTAAATAAATAATTAAAAATATCGTTAAAAAATAAAATAAATGAAAAATCTGTTGATAAAAAAAAAGCATCAGAACCGNCAAATTTCAATATCTAGTAATCAAGGCAAATCAAGTTTATTCTAAATAAATAATTAAAAATATCGTCAAAAAATAAAATAAATGAAAAATCTGTTGATAAAAAAAAAGCATCAGAACCGTACAGCTCATCTAACTACTCGTTAGTTTCATTTGAAAGAAATAAGAAAAAAATGGGGTGAGCAACATAAAGTCACTCAGTTAATTCGGAAATTTTAGGGGATCATAAGTCCATAAACTCGACTTAAGTATTTCCACCACACAATCTAACCCAAAAAAAAACAACAAACATGACACCTATGCGCCCAATCAACATCAGAGTGGTCCTAACCTCCATAATATATAGATGACTTTAGTGACTATCTACACCCTCAGTAAAGGCTTCCTAAGCATAGGATAAATGTCCATACACACCGCCTAAGGGACACTTTACGAAAGACTAACTGAAACGTCCTCAAACAAGACTTTAAGTTACAAACGTCCAGTTGTGCCCTCATAAAGTACTGTGATTTAATAGATTTTTACTTGAATATTAAATCGAGAAATGGTGTTTTTGCTAAGTATTTTTGTCCGTTCGGATTCTTTTGTTCTTCTTTGTTGTTTAAACAGATTACAAGTTCAATTCATGGAAAACAATGCGATAAAATTTAAATTGGAGCTTAAAGTGCATTGTAGACGAGTGTTGCTAAGAAGATATATTTAAGAGTTAAATTCTGGACATAGTGGAATGGATCGAACGATCAATGCTCCACGGATCGATAAATTCATGGCATGTCGCGAAAGTGGATTTTTAAATCAGATCAGAACCAAGTTAAGATCCATTTTTGGACCGTGATACTTGTAAAAATAACTCTAGAGCTTTGTTTTTCAAAGGGAGACGAAATTGTGTACTTCGATTGGAAAAGAATTCTAAACCATTTCTTTTATTTTTATTCAATTACAGTTATGTCGTCCTTTGATTCATCTTGTGATTGTTTGATTGCTATGAACGAGTAGTTCCTTTGTTGGGTTTCGGATTCTCAACAGGGGATTTCAAAAATTGTTAATTTAGGATTATCTAATTAGGGATTATCAATTGGATCTTCATCTAGGATTAAAATTAATGTTAAAATTAGCTTGATCACATAGTTTTTATCCTTAGGATATTTAACGCACCGAAAATATTGATTAAATGCACGAATGAATCTCAGATGAATGTCTTAGACCAACGAAAAATGTTTAAGCAATTTGTGAACATATTAAACCTGATTAGAACACATTTTTAGGATTCAAATCACAAAAGAAGTTAGTGTTTAGGATTCTATAACATAGGGAGTTAGCAACACGGAAGTAGGTTAATTCTACATTAGTGATTTAAGTTCAAGACGGTTTAAAATTATGTTCTCTAATTAACAATTCAAATTAGCAGTGAAATGATTGCCCTGAGAATACCTTGTGCCCAACGCCTTCTCTCATTGATTCATAACCTCATATTCGTGTCTTTGCTCGTTTGCTCAATGTGTTTGGTTGTTTTCAACTCAGCTTCATCACAACTATTTTCTCATTTCATCTTAGCCTGTTGTTGATCTTATTTCTCTACCTATAGTCATTGGTCCTTGCGGATTCGACCCCGAACCACTACGTCGTACTTTACTATGCGCTTGCAGTAGTTTAATCAGGGACCATTTGGTCATCCTAGAGCATTAAATCTTAGCATGTCTAGGGCATTTATTTTTAATTTTTTAATCATTTTGTTTTCTTCTTTCTTTGTGTGCTTCAGGAGCATGAACATAAGCAATCTACTACCATTTGAACATGAACTTGGGGGTTTATAGAGACAAAATAAGAAGGGGAAAGCACTTAAAGCTAAATTGGAATTTGAATTTGCGATTGAGATGGGTAACAACATGGATAACCTTAGAATTCAGAACAATTTGCTGCGCCAAGAAGTCTTGCGGAGACAGGATCCTTTTGTTGTGGGTGGAGTTGACATTGGTGTTGGACTCAAAAACCAGCAAGGAGTTGCAACTGTCGGGGAGCTAATTGTTCAATAGCTTTTACCAAGGCTAACTTTAGCACACTACGACACTCCTAAAGTGTTCTATGCAGATCGAGCTGGAATCCACCCACCTCCGATTGATAGGAGAGACTATGAGATCAAGACTGGTCTCATCAACCTGGTGCAGCAAAAGAAGTTCCACGGGTTACCAACTGAGAAGCCAAAGCACCACCTAGAGAGATTTGAGGCCGTCTACAATACCATTTGATGCAATATAGTTCCTAAAGATGCATAGAAATGTATGCTTTTTTATTTCTCTCTGACGGATAAAGCAACTTGATGGCTATGCTCTCTCACCTAGATTTCTCACCACCTTAGAATAGACCAAGACTACTTTCCTGGGACACTTCTTCACTTAATCTATGTGTACTTTCCTGAAAAACTAGACTGCAAGCTTTCGACAGATTGCTACTGAGAGTTTCTATGAAGCCTGAGAAAGATTTAGAGAGTACACAATATATTGTCCACATCATGGGTAAATTGACGTGAACCTGAAAAATATCTTCTACGATGGAGTTGATAAAAGGTATTAGAGTGTCATGGAAACTGCTAAAAATGGTGACTTTATGACCAGGTCGGTGGAGGAAGCTTACACTATGATCGAGAACATGGTAGCCAGTTAGGGAAATAACATGTCAGAGTATGAACGTGGTATAAAAAGCTCTGCAGTAGAGACTAAGAGGATTGGTGATTTGCAGTCAAAACATGATGAATTGATAAGAAGAGATCATAAAGGAGTACACCACGTTGCGGAACAAAATCATGGGTAGATGTCCGAAGAGCAGAAACTCGGATAGATGTATCAAGAGTTTGTAGCTCAAGAGCTCAATGATAATCAATCTCGTGTGAATTACATTGTCGCCCAGAGAAACTATGAGAACAGAGGTTTCAATTAGCAGAACCAGTTCCAGAGCAAGACTTTTGCCCAGAGTCGAAGTGTTTTCAATTTGTGGTATCAGAGTAAGAATCAAACTCAAGGAAACAACTTCGGTAACAGTGGCTTTCAACAAAAGCAATATGAGAATTTCAGGAGCAAAAACCAATCTAGATATCATAATCAAAATTAAGGAGCTGCATTTTCATCTTCTCAAGATGATGAGTTGAAGCAAATAATGAAGCAACAGTTGGAAAATCAGACAAAGACAGCTACAAAGATCATTCAAAAAGTTGATAGCATGTATGATGATCTCAATGGGAAGTTCGAAACATTGAGTACTCACATGCCCCTGTTGGAAACACAAGTTGCTATGATTTTTATTGGGAATAGAGTAACACTGGAGTACTGCAACGCAATCACTTTAAGAAGCAAAAAACAATTGAGAATGCTCTTCTGGAATAGATTAGTCGATCCATGGAAAGTATCGATCGATCTGATGTAGAATCTTCAGGCGCAAATGTGGGAAGATGGGAATGGATCGATCGATCAACGCCACACAAATCAATCGATCCAAGGTATGATGCACAAAATCAGATTTCAGACACAACTCTGAACACTATAGAGGCTGAGGATGAGTACGTGCCACTTCCACCTTATGTTCCTAAGGTTCTATTCACCTCCAAACCTCGACAGAAAGTCAAAGAACGCTGATATGAGAAGTTGAAGAATCTCGTTGGCGAGTTACATGTTTGTTTTGATTTTTTTGATGTTATCAAGACCATCTCTAAATATGTTACATGAAGGAGATTCTCTTAGGAAAATTAACCTTGGAACAAGAAGTCTCTATGCTTATTGATAAATGTCGTGCGCTTCTTCAGAACATTGCACCTGAGAAACGAGAGTATCCTTGATCTTTTGTTTCACCTTGCCACATTGGATCTTTTACATTTGAAATATGTATATGTGATATGGATATAGATTAGTGTTATGATGTTATATGTATTGCGTAGGCTGAACATGTTTGATTACAAGCCCACCCTGATGTCTTTAGTACTTGTGGATAGATCGATTCGATGACCAGTCGGTATTCTTTACAACATCCCCGTTAATGTCGGAAATGCTACGCCTACATTGGTTTTGTAGTTTTGGAGCTCAAGGAGGGACCCAAGGATCCATTATTTTGGGTAGACCTTTCTTGTCCACTGCTAGATGTGAATAATGGACACATTGACCTGAATCCTGGGAAGCTGAATACGCATTTCGACATTGAGAAGTCTACGGAGAAATAAACCATTGATGGACACATTTTTTGGGTAGATACTTTAACTGACGTAATAGAAGAATTCGCAGAAGAGTTGTACACTGAGGATCCACTCCGTATTACTTTAGCGCAAATTAACATCGAGTATAACTTCCAGAGTGAAGATATAGCAGAGATTACCCCAAATAATTTTGTCGAAGAAGTCCTTGATGGAGACAATCACTTTTTTGGAACATTTAAGAAAGCGAGCAAGAAAAAGAAGAAGAAAGAGCATGTAGCAATGGAAGGTCTTGATTTGATTTTAGTCCCTAAAGGATGCTATGAAAGGGTGATTGAGTATGAGGTTAAGCGCAGAGAGAAGATTAAACCTTTCTCCAAAGTCAGAGTCGTTCTCACAACCAATTTCCAGGAGAAGGGTTAAGCTGATGTGAAAAGATTGATCAATAACATTCTTTAGTTGATGATGTTTGATGGAGGAGTTTTTTTAGAGCAAGTTCCCAGACCCTCTTTGACTGATTCCTGTGCCACACTAGAGTTAGGTTCTCAACTATAAACAAGCATTGAGTGAGAGTCAATCCACTCGTTCGTTTTATTTTCTTAATTAGGATCTTTGTGCTTTTGAAATTTTGTTTTGGTTCTCTTTAGTCCACTCATTTTGACATTGTGCCATGGATCAATCGATCCATGTCACACGAATCGGCCTATCCATGGCTAAAAGAGGTTGATTATGAACGTTGATAAATATTATGATATCGTTGTGAACCTGAGCAGGGGGAGACATGGAGGACATATCGTGTGGCGATTCCTCAACATCTCTCTCTCTCTCTCTCTCTCTCTCTCTCTCTCTCTTTCCCCAATGATTTTGCATAATGTCTTGCATTCGGTGCTATTGTTAACCCCTAAATAGTTTAGCTTCACTAATAAAAATAGTCATTTTCCCTTCTTAACACATTTTCCTGATGTATATTTCCTTAATAAAAGAGATCACACATTTTCTAGTTAATGTAGAGGATCAATTACATTGTTCGAGTCTTTCAGGATCAAAGTTTAGTGTATTGATGGGCATGCAAGGTTATGCAAGAGATCCAATGGAGTGTTCTAATGGTTTTTATTCAATATGGTTAGTAAATTTGAACACAAAGTAAGGTCTTCTGAAAGTGTAAGACTCTGTGTTTTCAAACTTCTTATTCTTCGATTTAATTTTCATTTTCTTTACTTGAGGAAAAGCAAAAATCAAGTCTGGAAAATTTGATATATTGTTATTTTTAAAGTTTTTTACATGAGTTTTAAATCAAGAAATAATGTTTTTGCTAAGTATTTTGGTCCTTTCAGAGTATTTTATTCTTCTTTGCTGTTTACACATATTACAAGTTCAAATCGTGGAAAAGAACTTGATAAAATGTAAATTGGAGCTTATAATGCATTGTAGACGAGTGTTGCCGAGAAGCTGAATTTCAAAGTCAATTTCTCGACATAGTAGAATTGATTGATCGATCCATGCTCCACGGATCGTTCAAACCATTGCATGTCATGAAAGTAGAATTTTAAATCAGATTTGAACCGAATCAAGACCCATTTTTGGACTCGGATAGTTGTAAAAATAATCCAAATCAGTGTTTTTGGTTTCATTATGCTGTTTTTGAGATTTCTAAGCAACTCTAGAGCTTTGTTTTTCTAATGGAGATGAATCAACTTGTACTTTGATCGGAGAAGAATTATAAACCCTTTCTCTTGCTTTTTTTCAATGACGATCATGTTTTTTTTTTATTCATCTTGTGATTGTTTGATTGTTGTGAGTGAGTTGTTCCTTTGTTGGGTTTAGTGTTTTCATTAGGGGATTTCATGAATTATTGA
>OVAN01014799.1:0-11769 GCA_900406275.1 Anastatica hierochuntica
TCATTGGTCCGCTTGAGAACTTGATTGGTTCTTGACTTGGTCTTGCTCCTTTTTCATCTTCCAGCTCGTCTTCACTTGAGCTGAACCCCACTCCAGCCTTCAGCTCCAACTGTGTTGCATCAGTGTCGATGCAATAGTTTAGTCAAATCCTGGTTGTTGAATAGTGTTTCTAAGAAGATTTATGCAAGTATCCTATATTTCAAAACAGCTAGTGATATTTGGAAAGATCGTCATACACGCTTTCACAAATCAAATCTCCCTCTACTTTACAAACAGAGGCATCAGATACATTCACTTAGACAAGGTAGTCTAGATCTTTCTTCTTATCATACACAAACTCAAACATTGTGGGAAGAACTTTTAAGTATTCAAGTATCAGCTCGTTCTATTGAAGATTTGTTGGCAGAAAGGAAAAAAATCGGTTTATAGATTTTCTAATGGGACTTAATGATAGTTATGGAAACAGAAGGAGTAGAATACTAATGAAGAAGACATTGCCTACATTTTCTGAAGTTTATAATCTTCTTGATCAAGATGATAATCAAAGAAATGCAAAAGACTTGACTACTAATACATTGGAAGGATAGACCATTTTGTACTTTCTGTGGTAGATCCGATCATGTTATGGATCAGTGCTACAAGAAACATGGGTATCCAACAAGCATGAAGCCTAAGGAGAACTTTCCAAAGTCATCTCCTGTTGTGGCAAATGTGAATGCTAGAGAACCTTTATGTGATGCTAACTCCACAGATGGTTTATCTACTGAGCAAATACAATAGCTGGTTTCTTTCCCTAGTGCCAAGCTTCAACCTCCAACCTCCATCACTACACCAGAAGTCCACTCTGTCTCAGTAACTTCTGATTCATCTTCTTCTTAAACTGTTTGCCCTATTTCTGGTAACTTTTCCCCCTTCATTCTTTGCTCTTTTACTGGAATAGGAAAACCTTATGTTTGTTCTATTAGTAGTAATGCTAGTGCTATTAATGCTTGGGTGATAGATTTTGGAGTAACTAACCATATTTCCCATGATAAATCAACTTTTGCAACCTTTCAAACCCTTCCTAATACCACTGTTGCCTTACCTAATGGAATACTTCTGAGCATTGTTGGTATAGGCACTATACACTTGAGTAATCATCTAACCCTAGTAGATGTTCTTTATATGCCACAGTTTAAGTTCAATCTTTGAAGTGTTAGTTCTATAACTAAAAGTCTAAAATGTAGGGTGTGGTTTGATGATTCTTTTTGTGGTATTCAGATTCCTACATAGGATTCAATGATTGGAATGAGTAGAGAGATTGCAAACTTATACTTTCTGGATATAGACTATCTTACTTGCCAAGCTTCTGAGTCTTCATTGATTTTTGCTTCTGTTTCAAATCCTGAACTTTGGCATCAAATGTTAGGCCATCCTTCTCTTTCTAAAATAGAACCTATTACTCATCTTCTTTCTTTACCTAAAACTAAAACAATTTCAGATTTTCACTATACAATTTGTCATTTGCCAAAACAAAAACATCTCCCTTTTATTTCTCATAATAATATCAGTAAAAATCCATTTGATTTAATTCATATAGATACATGGGGTCCTTTTTCAGTTCCAGCTCATGATGGTTTTAGATATTTTCTTACTATAGTTCATTATCACACTAGGGCTACCTGGGTTTATCTTTTGAAACAAAAGTTAGATGTCTTAACAGTTTTTCCAACCTTTATAGCAATGGTAGAAACTCAGTTTGAAACAAAGATTAAGAAGATTAGGTTTAACAATGCTCATCACCCTTTTTCAAATTAAAGGCATTATGTGCCATTCCACTCTTGTCCTGAAATCCCTCAGCAAAATCGAGTTGTAGAGATAACACTAGCACATTCTGAATGTTGTTAGGTCTTTGCTGTTTCAATCTCATATTCCTCTTCCATACTGGGGAGATTGCATATTAACAACTGTGCATCTTATTTACCGTTTACCAGTCCCGATTTCAAAGAATAAAACCCCTTTTGAAATGATCACAAAGAAACTACCAAACTTTACTTAGATTAAGGTTTTTGGTTGTCTTTGTTATGCTTCAACTTCACCTAAAAACAAACATAAGTTTGATCCTCGAGCTAAGGCTTGTATTTTTCTTTGTTATCCTCCTAGATATAAAGGATATAAGCTTTTAGACCTAGAGACTAACTCAATCTTTTTTTCTAGGCATGTGATTTTTCATAAAAAGCTCTTTCCTTTTGCGAATACAAATATATCTCAGGAACATCAAAACTTGTTCCTGAGCTGTCTTCTCATTCTCCTGTGTTATATCTAAATCCAGTTGATAGTGATTCTTCACTATCTTCTTCTGTAGAGATTTTTCCCACTGCTGATCCTACTGATGTAATTGAATATTCTATTCAGACATCACACAAGAGATCTAAAAAGCCTGCTTATCTTCAAGATTACTATTGTAATGCAATAGGATCTTCAACCATTCATGATATTTCCTATTTTCTCTCTTATGATCAAATTTCTCCTCTTTATCTTTCATTCTTAGTTTGTATTGGCAAAGAAAAAGAACCTACATCCTATACTGAGGCAAATAAATTTCTGGTTTGGTGTGGAGAAATGGAGGAGGAAATTGATGCTTTGGAAGGATTCCGAACCTGGTCTATTGTGTCTCTTCCCCCTGATAAGTTTCCAATCGGGTGTAAATGGGTTTACAAGGTGAAGTTTCACTCAGATGGGACTGTGGAGAGGCACAAGGCTCGTTTAGTTGCAAATGGGTATACTAAGCAAGAGTCCTTTTCTCCAGTGGTTAAGCTCACCACTGTAAAACTCTTGCTTGCTTTATCTGCTATCTGTGGGTTTTCTCTTCATCAGTTGGATATTTTTAATGCGTTTCTTAATGGTAATCTTGATGAAGAGATTTACATGAAATTGCCCACAGGATATGCTGCAAAACAGGGGGACACTTTGCCACCTAATGCAGTGTATAAATTGAACAAGTCTCTATATTGTCCTAAGCAGGCTTCTAGGAAATGGTTCCTGAAGTTTTCTTCTACTCTTATTCGTCTAGGACTTGTTCAAACTGCTACTGATCATACTTGCTTTGTGAAGATTACAGATGTCCTATTTCTGTGTGTGTTAGTATATGTAGATGATATTCTCTGATAGTTTTTGTAGAATAAAATCAAATATTTAAGAAGGACTAAAGATTAAGAGAAACATTGTTGAAGATTAGAGAGAAAATGTTATGTAATGTATAAATTTTTATTATGAACAATGGAGTATATTAATCATCTTTACATAAAAGGAAAGAACAAAGAGAATAATGAATCTAGTCTAGGAATATTACTAAATGCATAATTCGAATAATCAACCAATATTAGCTCTTGATGACCATTAGACAGCTCAAGAGAAGGACAATGGTCCCCACGGCCAGCTATACCAAGACTATGGGAGAAGGATAAAGTTACCTTTCACCTTTTACCTTTAGTAATTCCCTTAGTAGTAACTTCTTCTTTAGTAGATCCTTTAGTAGCTCATATTTCCTCAATTGTTCTCTTAATAGTTCCATTTGATCAATACTCCCCCTCAAGATTAGACTTCGGAATCACCCAAGAAGGCTAAGCTTGGAAGAGAGCTAATTAGTATCATATCATTAAAAACCTCAATGTTGAAAACCACGTGGGACAAAATCAAATTGAAGGAAAAAGAGTGTGATCTAATGAGCTAGAGGACATTTGATCATGGAAGAGTCAAATCCACAAATCCAAGTTTTTCACAAATATGTTTGCAAACCTTGAGACTTGCGGCCTTAGTGCAGATATCCGCGAGCTGATCTTCACTCTTTGTGTAGCACGGAAGAATAACTCCTTCTTCTATCTTTTCTCGAACTTTGTGCAATCTATATCGATGTGCTTGGTCCTCTCATAGAACACAGAGTTAGTGGCTATGTGTATAGCAGCTTGATTGTCACAATGAAAGGTGATACGATGGTCTTGTTCGATCCTAAAGTCTTTGAGAAGAGTCTTGAGCCAAGTCAATTCATTAGTGAGCTTCCTCATAGCTCTATATTCCGCTTCAGCACTTGAACATGAAACAACCTTTTGCTTCTTTGTCTTTCAAGTAACCAACTTTCCACCAATGAATGAACAAAAAATCATAGTATACTTCCTATAAATCCTATCTCCTGTCCAATCCGCATCACAATATCCAACAATTTCAGTGTTTCCATTCAGTCCCATCCAAATGCCTTGACCCGAAGATCCTTTTTTTACCTTAAGATCCTTTCTATCATGTTCCAATGATAAACCGTAGGCTCTTTCATATGTTGACTAACTTGCTTAGCCGCAAAGCTCAAATATGGCCGTGTAAGAATGAGATAGATGATTTTACCCACGAGTCTTCTATTTTGTCCAACATCTGCAAACTTCTCCTCATTCTTCTCCCCCTTTCCATTGACCCTATAACCATCCTCAAGTGGTGTCTTTGCTGCATTTTAACCAAGTTTACCCGTTTCTTTTAATAAATCCAGAGCATACTTTCTTTGAGATAGAAATAAACCTTCACCAGACCTATATACCTCAAGGCCAAGAAAATACTTTAATTCTCCAACATCTTTGATGTCAAAAGCTTTCTTTAAGAGCTCCTTTTCTGTTTGAATACCCTCTTTGTCATCCCCACTCATGATTAGATCATCAACATAAACCAAGATTACCACTAGTCCCTTAGATGTCTTGAGCGTGAATAGAGTATTATCCGAGTGAGATCTCTTGAATGTATTATCCATCAAAGTCTAGCTTAGCTTGTGATACCAAGCTCGTGGAGATTGCTTCAAACCATATATATAGCCTTTCATAGTCTAAGTGCTTGTCCGGATTTACAAAGATCTTCAAGACCGGGAGGGGGAACCATATATACTTATTTTTGAGTTCTCCTTGAAGAAAGGCATTTTCACATCCATTTGCCATACGTCCCAAGATAAATTAGTGGCCAAAGAAAGCAAAACTCTTACGGTATTGAGTTTATCCATGGGAGCAAATGTCTCTTTGTAGTCTTCCCCATAAGTTTGAGAGAATCCTCTTGCAACTAAGCAAGCTTTATATCTTTCAATGTCCCCATTACTCTTGTATTTAATGGTGAACACCCATCTAGATGTAACCGCTTTCTTTTCTTTAGGAAGATCCTCAGCATCCCAAGTATAGTTTCTTTCCATTGCTCCTCTTTCATCACCAACATCGTCTACCTAAACATTCTTGTCTTTAACTTCTTCATAACTCTTAGGAATATGATTTTCCTCAATTTTCACAAGAAAAGCTTGACGAGCTTACGGAAAAAGGTTAATGGAACATACACTTTGTATAGGGTGGGGAACGACTTGATTATTGTAGTAGACTCTTGTATCCTTCCATTTTTCAGGTCCGAATTTGAGCCTATTACTTCTTCTCGAGGGCTGAACCAGTTCAGCTTGTATCTCTTCAACCATTTCCTCTTCCTCTTGTTGGATATCCCCTTCTTGATTTTCTAAGTCTTCTTGACTTTTTTCTTGAAGAGACTCTTCCTCTTGAGCTTGAGGTGGTTCATGAGCTGCTGCGTTTTGTTGTCCTTCTCCATTATCATCTTGATTTGTTGGAGTATCAACTTTTCTTGAATCCTTGGTCTTACCATTACCCAAATGATCTAGCAAAAACCGTAGGCTAAAGGCCAAATCCGACGGTCTTGATAGCTCCTCTAGACTCTCTCTTTCTTTCTTATCATAATACCCTTGATCCTTAATGAATTTCACATCTCTTGATACAAAAGTCTTGCTTGTAGAAGGATCGTAACACTTTTACCCCTTTTGAGTCGTTGAATATCCAAAAAGATGCATCTAGCGCTCTTAGCTTCTAACTTGTTTCTTTGTTCTCCTAGAACATTCAAAAATCACACACACCCAAACACATGTAAATGATCAATAAAAGGTTTGGTTTGATTCAATACCTCAAAAGGAGAAGAGTCTTGCAGAACTCTTGTTGGAATCTGATTGATTAAGTAGCATGAGGCTAGGACCGCATCTCCCCAAAACCTCTTTGGAACATTAGTTTGAAACATCATAGCTCTTGCTACTTCCATTAGGTGTCGATTCTTTCTTTCTTCCACTCCGTTTTGTTGAGATGTGTATGGACAACTAGTTTGGTGTAGTATTTTGTGCTTGCTTAAGTGGTTTTTAAACCTTTGGCTTGTGTATTCTCCTCCATTTTCTGATCTAAACACTTTTATCTTAGCATTGAATTGGTTAGTAACATAATTGTGAAAATTGATGAAAGCCTCATAAACCCTATCTTTAGATGGAAGCAATGTTATCTAAGTATATTTAGACTTTTGATCTATAAATGTCAAAAATATACTTATGTCTATCTCTAGATATGCAAGGAGATGTCCAAACATTCGAATGCACCTAATCAAACAATGCTCATAAATAGTATTCGACTTGGGAAATAAAACTCGACAATGTTTTCCAAGAATGCAAGCTTCACAATCAAAAGATTCATTAGGTACTATTAAGTTCAAAGCACGAGAGTGAGGGTTGCCTAATCTATCATGCCACAATACACTTTTATTTGAAGAAAGACTAGACTTAAATGCTAAATAATTTGAATGGCTTGAGGATCCCTTGTCAATCACATAGAGTTCATCCTCGGTTCCTCCTTTGCCCATGATTCAACCGTTCTCATAACATCATTAGGACTAAATATAACATTGCAATGAAGATATTAGTTGCTCTTTTAACTGAAACTAAGTTTGACTTAAACTTAGGAATGTAAAAAGCATCACTTTTCTTGTTAAATAAATTCAAAGTATCGGTTCCTTCTATTGGAATCCCTTTATTATCAGCTATTGTAACTTTTCCAACCATCTTATGATCTAAGTTATCTAACAACTTAACATTTTTAATCATATGGTGAGAAGCACCCGGATCTACCACAAGTTTATGATCAACATTTGCATTTAATTTAGATGTTAAGTAAGAGATACTGAGTTAAGAGGTATAAACCTTGATGAGATCCTCCAAGTCACTCTTCTTTACATTCTTTATTGAAGAGTGTAATGCCTCTTTCTTTCCATGAGTAGAGGTCTCAGCTCGTTCATCTTCTTGGGCAAGGTTGGTTTTCGACTCCCTTTGATACTTGAACTTGGCGGGCTTGAGATGAGGATGGAGGATCCAACATTTTTCTTTAGAATGCTCTTTCTTGTAAAAATGCTCACACACCAAATTACTCTTATCCATTAGTTTGATAACGCCCTTATTTTTGGTCATAAGGTCTCTTTTCCGATCAAACAAACCCATAGATCCTTCCTCCTTTTGAACCTGTGAACATACTTCTTCAAAGCTTGGGAACTTGGACTCTCATAAGATGGATTTTATAACCTCATTGTAGCTTGAACTCAGATTTATTAGCAACCCAAAAGTCTTATCTTGCTCTCTCCTTTCATTAAGAACATTAGGATCTATAGAACTTGGTCTTAAAGCATCTAACTCACTCCACAAAAATTGTAAATTTCCAAGATACCTCTTGACGACTAAATCCTCTTGATTTAGCTCATTGATGGCCTTCTTAATCTCATAAATGCGGCTGAGGTTAGATACATCTCCATACCTCTCTTAAGCGTGTCCTAAAGAGACTTAGCTATCTCACAATACAAATAAGCTTCAAGGATCGATGCATCCAAACTGTTTTGAAGCAAACCAAGAACATATTGGTCTCCTTGGAACCATGTAACTTCTTCTTTTCTTGAAGCTTCATCCTTTTCCCTTAAGTAATCATCTTCATCCATATTCTTGTCCTCCAAGATATGTTTCCAAAGATATTTACCACAAATGGAAGTTTTGATTGTTCTTGACCACAAAGTGAAACTAGAACCCTTTAGTATCACAAAAATCTTAAAACCAACAACTCCTTGAACCATTTTCTCCATTTTGATGCTTGAAAGATGAAGAAAAGATGGACCTTTTTCAGCTACAAGCTTGATAAAAGATCTGTTGAATAAAGTTGTTGTCTTCGAATGAAATCCAAAAAAAGGAGGGATATTTAGAGGGAAAACTGAAACTTTAAGTGTAATAGCTCACAGATTTGAAGAGAAACAACTTCCTTTGACGAGAATCCAAGAGAGAAATGCTCAGATTTGAGTAAAGTTGTTGTCTTTTAGAGTGAATCCTAGAGAAATGAAGATTTTTGTGAAGAAAAACCCAGAAATAAAGAACACTAAAACCCAAAATTTTTAGAATTTGTAACCATAAAGCTCTGATACCATGATAGTTTTTGTAGAATAGAATAAAATATTTAAAAAGGATTGAAGATTAAGAGAAACATTGTTGAAGATTAGAGAGAAAATGTTGTGTAAAGTCTAAATTTTTATTATGAACAATGGAGTCTATAAATAGACTTTACATAAGAGGAAAAAACAAAGAGAATAATGAATCTAGTCTAGGAATACTACTAAATACATATTCGAATAATCAGCCAATATTAGCTCTTGATGACCGTTGGACAGCTCAAGAGAAGGACAATGGTCCCGACGACCAGCTATACCAAGAATAAGGGAGAAGGATAAGGTTACCTTTCATCTTTTACCTTAAGTAATTCCCTTAGTAGTAACTTATTGTTTAGTAGATCCTTTAGTAGCTCATATTTCCTCAAATGTTCTCTTAATAATTCTATTTGATCAATATTATTATCATCTGCAATAGTGACTCTGAAGTTGATATTCTCAAGGGACAACTTAAATCTCATTTTAGGCTCAGGGATCTTGGCCCTTTGAAGTACTTTCTAGGGTTGGAAATTGCAAGATTTAATAAAGGTATCCATGTTTGTCAACGCAAATATACTTTAGATTTGCTTGATGAGGTTGGTCTTCTTGGTTGTAAGCCTTCTTCTATCCCTATGGATCATCACGTTAAGTTTTCTAAGGACAGAGGACGAGACTTGGTAGATGAAGAAGCATATAGAAAACTCATTGGGAAGCTGATGTACTTGCAGATTACATGGCTTGACATTAGTTTTGCCGTTAATAAGCTCTATCATTTTTCTATTGCACCTCGAGTGGCTCATCAACAAGCCTTGGTGAAAATTCTGGATTATGTCAAAGTATTATTGGTCAGGGTCTGTTTTGTTCCTGTAAAGCTGGTCTTCAGTTATAGGTGTTTGTTGATGCTGATTGGGATCTTGCCAAGATACCCGTAGATCAACTTCTGGTTTTTGCATTTTTCTTGGTTCATCTATCATTGCTTGGAAGTCTAAGAAGTAACAGGTAGTGGCTAAGTCTTCTGCAGAAGCAAAATATAGAAGCAGATCTGTGGCAACTGATGAACTTGTTTGACTGGCCAATTTTCTCAAAGAGCTCAAGGTAACTCTTACCAAAGACACTCTTCTTTTTTGTGACAATACTGCAGCTACCCATATTGCTCATAATAATGTGTTCCATGAACGCACTAAGTATATTGAGATAGACTGCCATTGTGTCAAAGAAAGGCTTGTTGCAGGTTTGTTTAAATTATTTCATGTTAAGTACAAACTGCAACTTGCTGATCCCTTTACCAAGCCTCTTTATCCAGCTCCTTTTTGTGATTTGACAAGAAAGATGGGTCTCCTTAACAGCTTCGTCCCATCTTGAGGGGGACTATTAGTATATATTAGTATACATTTTGTACAGTTTGGTAGATTGGTGCTTTTATAGTTTCATGTTTGATTCTTTGTAAACTGGTACATATAAACTAGTCCGTAGATATTTGGTTTTCTGGTTTTGGCTTTGGTTTAGGCCTGGTTATTGAGTTGTATATAAACCCCCAATTGTTATTTGGTTTACTTAATGAGAATGAGATATTTTGGTTAAAAAATCCTTGATCCCTAAACCAAGAGCATAAGAAGAAAATAGAAAGAGAAGATGGAAACCCTGAAAGTTGAGATTTCTTTAAAGAACACCGCCATAGAGATAGAGATCAATGACATTACCTTAAATAATGATATATTTATGTAGAGATAGAGTGAGTTTTTGAAGGCTATGTGTTAAATATAAATAGGGAAGGTTGGTTTAACAAATTAGGGTTCTTGACTTTAAAGATGAGAAAAATCAGGAAACAAAAGATTCAAAGATATGTATAACATGCTACAGAATATTTGCCAATGTTAATGTTATGGGAACCGAAATTCGCACTGTCGATTTTTGTATTTGAAGGAAAGCCAGGAAACCTAACTTTCCTTGAGGTCCCAGATTTCTGCTAAACCAAACAACGACAGATCAAAAGTACGAAGAAAACAGACGATGAAGTAAAAGTAAAAGAGAAATCGAAAATTAGAGTTGAGGAATAGAGATCTTATTCCGGATTCGTGTTGAGCGTTACAACAGGTAATAAGTCATGGCCGCGAGAGCTATCGGTGAGTATCCTAGTTCTAACAGCGTAAGACTTGTAAACCTCGTTGAGACACAGCTCGCTAACAAAAACGAAAAATAAAACCTAATTTCTCTAAGTGTGAGTTGTGAAGAAGTTTTTTTTGTGTGTCCCCTCGTTCTTCTCTTTAGCCCCTCTTTTATATGCCTTCGTAAGTTGATCTTGTTTCCTTTTTCGCCCTAGATTTGAGCATATCTTTCCGCAAAAATATTCCTTTTTCCGAGAATATTCCTTATGTTTACGATTTTTCCATATTTATTTCTAGACTTTAACATTATCGTGTTTTCCTTTTATCTTTCGCGAAACTCGGATAAATCGTTGACGCAGTTGGGCCCATTCTCGCTCTGGAATCGTAAGTTGACTTTTATCATGTTTTGGGCCTTCCTGTGCCGCTTTGCGACTAAGTGATTTTTACGATTTCTTTCGGAGAAATCGTTCTTCGTACGACTACACAATGACGTTTTCGCGAAATGATAAGACCGATCGTATAGTTAAGACAATGTCGGTGTTCCAGTTAACCGTTATTGTTTTAAATGATTGACACGAAGTTTTTACGAAAAGAAAAAGGCTTTACAATTATTGTCGCGAAAGTTCAACGGAAACTCTAATCGAGACGAAACAAGAGACAATCGAACTGAGATTCAACAGAGAAGATGATCGAGAGGACGCAGTTTAGTCAACTGTGGGCGACTAGACGTTATCCATCTCTAGTCGTTCGGGCGACTAGACTTGTTGTTGTTCGCATTGCTCGTATTTCAGAAGCGACGTGGTTATCTGTCGTTTACGGTGACTTCTTATCGCTCCTAAACTTGTGTATCGAGATCTCCTGAAGGTCGTTTATTTCGATATTCTCGCGTTGAGTATCTAGACCTTGCAAAGCGATTGTCTATGGTTGGCTAGACGCGGAGCTTCAACGTTTGGTTGAGAGGAGATCGACTAGATGGAAAGAGCCTTGGAATTGATAACCCTCTTAGGATTTTCGTTCCTGAATGAGAGACAATGTTTCCGTACGCTTTTTAGGCATCAATTTCGTCATGACAAATTTTTACCCCAACAGTTAGCCTCCCAGTTTGCAAAAATCGTTAGACCTCTTACTCATTGGTTTGAAAACGCCCTTATTTTCGGCCATAAGGTCTCTTTTCCGATCAAACAAACCCATAGATCCTTCCTCCTTCTGAACCCGTGAACATACTTCTTCAAAGCTTGGGAGCTTGGACTCTCTTAAGATGGACTTTATAACCTGATTATAGCTTGAACTCAGATTTAGTAGCAACCCAAAAGTCTTATCTTGCTCTCTCCTTTCATTAAGAATATTAGGATCTATAGAACTTGGTCTTAAAGCATCTAACTCACTCCACAAAGAT
>OVAN01014800.1:0-11768 GCA_900406275.1 Anastatica hierochuntica
TATATAATCCGCGCAGAACAAACCTCTAGTTATTCTCTAAAAGATACAAAACCATGGATACTAATTATTCGGTATTCTAGTGGAGACTATTAATATAGATCGTCTCCAAGATTGAGGACTTCCCTTCATAAAAGAAAATGAAAGAATCCTTCCGAGATGAGACAAGTCTCCAAGGTACTTAAAGGCAGCTTGATCAACTTAACTCTATATCTAATATATTTCATGACACGAGCAACCTCGTTTAATAACGTATTCTCAAATTCGCAAGTTTCGCTTCTTGAGCTTTCTTTAGAGAGATCAAGTGGTGTTTGGTGGGTTTTAACGAATGATAAAGTCGAATCAACCAAAACTCTGCATCAAAGTCTCCACCTTTTTGCGGTTATGCTCTTGATTTCTTTAATCTGCAGAAGCTCTCCGATTTGTCCAGAAGTCTGCCACCATCTTATCAGTATGTTACAGCTCAATCACAAGGCTCACCGGAGGCTACGCCTTTTAGATATATTCCAAGGCAGTTTAATGCGATTTCCACACCATCGATCCTGCTGAAGAGCGATAAAACTATTAGCCCTTTGAAAACATTGACTTGAGAAAAGAGATATGATAACCCAATATGTCTGTTTAAAAGCAGTATTTAAACAACTTCAGTCTTTCGGCCAATCTTCAACCATTAATCTTTGTGTGGTTTGTTGGATATCCCATAATGCACTATAAATGGTAAATGTTCAGGCTCTGAGGCTGAGAGGATATTTGGATAAATCCAAATCAGATTTCACGCGTGACAATGCCGAAGTATTAGAGTATATATGCTCTTGTTGAGAAGACTTTCCCATGCACTCAGCTTGATGGCGTCCAATGCGTTCACAGAGATGAGCTACCTCATTCGTTCGAGAACATGCGCCACCATTTAAACACCTTCTGACATCCCATTATGGTCACCAGCTCCTCATTTGTGGCATTACATCTTGTATAGTTAATTGTGATGTTGAGAGGATATTGTACCGACTTTTAGTGGGAAGATCGCAGGTAACATGTTGTCCTACAGATGATGAACATAATCGAATATCTACATGCTCGGGGTGAACACCGAAAAAGAAAATTGAGATCTTAAACCACCACCAAAGAGATAGTTCACCTACATTTCCATAAAAGAAAGGTCGTTTGACTACATCTGGACCAAGGCTCTAGGACATATGTGGATGTATTGCACTGAGAAATCCATACGTGTTCTCTTTTGAATTCTTCAATCCATGGGTTTCCGTAAACAAACTTTACTCTCTCATATATCCGAGCCTTAGGGCATCTCCATCCATGAACCTCTCAAAAAATCCTTAACTATTCATGGGTCCCACTATTTTATTATTAAAAAAAAAACAAAACAAAACGAAATTTTCGGCTAATCACGGACCGCCACGTGTCCGTGAATAGTTAAGGATCAATCCTTAACTAAGGTATTTAAGGATTTCTCTCTCCAAAAATCCTTAACTATTCACGGGTGGGACCCGTGAATAGTTAAGGATTTTTGGGTTAAGTATCCAGGATGGAGATGCTCTTAGTTGTTTCCATCTGTCTTTGAAGTTAGTATATTCGTCTGCATATGCATTCTCATCTTCATCTTTTAGTCTTTTACCCCTTGAGGTCTCTCCCCCATTAGCACTGGCAGAGAAAGGAAAACAGTGAAGACCTTGATCTAGTTTTATCTTGGGATCAACACCAATAAATTCCAATTCTTTGAAAGACATGTACTATTCGCTGCATGAGTCATCGCAACTTTCTACAGTACCACCAAATAACATTAGTAAAAATCCAACAATATCTTATTTTCATTCAGAGAAGAGAATGAAATGGTTGCGGCAAAGTAGCATAACTTAAGCACTAAATAAGTCTACAGCGAGGAACAAATAGCTCGTTAATATCAGACAAAAAAGATCTTGCAGTGATGATAGAAATCAACTCCCAGCCTCCTGCCATAAAGGTTATTATTCTTTTCTGCAGATTATGACGAGACCTTTCTCATGATTAATTTCAAGACGGTCAAAATATAAAATCTAGATAGAATTTCAAACATCATATCAGTACATAGAAAAAAAATCATCTGAGAAAGATCTGAATGTTTATGAGTGAATAAGTACCAAAAAGCTTTAAACAGTATGATCCCGGCGTCGTTCTAAGTACTTCTTTGTGTGTGAACCAAGAATGAGAAGCCCAAAACATGAAAATCCTGGAACCAAGATTCCCAACATGGTTGTATTCTATTTACCTGTAGAATGTGGTGGGGATCATAATTATCGGGCTTAGTTGGAATTGTCATACTATCTTTAAATAGGAAGGAAAAAAACAATAACACAAAATTAACAACACTTGAACAAATAACAATCAAAGAGAACCATCTCGGTAAACAAATCAGAATCAAGTTTTTTCTTCTGGATGGTCCTAGAGCAACCTGCATTGATGAGCATATTGAAGTCTAGAAACCAGGGAATTGTAGTAGTTACTAAGATCAATCTCGTGGACCAGTACCTTGTGAAGAAGAATCCATATTAGTATCATGAAACTTCGATTTAATAGAATACCTCATCTTATGAGGCATCAATGACGGCGCTCGTCTCCCTATATGCATCGCAATTCCAAAAGGGAGAATAATTTTCACAAGGAGGATCAACACGAGCGGATGATAACTTAGTCGAGCAAAACATGAATTGCTACCGCGAAGATGGACATATGATAGAAGATGGAGACGAAGATGATCTCAATTAATTTATGAAATTTTGGATGATTCTAGAAAAGAAAAGATTGCTAAAGAACCGTTGTGTGAACATCTAACTCGTCAATGATTTAATGCACTGTCATCTACTACAATGTTATTATGTTTTGAGAATACGTTCAGAGGTGCTTCTTACTCTATGTGATAAGATAGAAAACGTATAAAAGATGAAATCTTCGTGAAACATAATTGTGAGAGAGAGAGTGTGACAATATTTATGTACATTGGTGGCCATAATGCCATGGTGTTATCAACTTTTACTCAGTTTAGGATTAAAGTGTAGTAGTGTTTTCATCATATAGCTAAGACGTTTTATGATCATTTTCATTTGCATTTAGTTCTCATATTGTTTACGCGTCTCTAGGGTGTATATCCGCGTGTTTCCCATCTTTCTACCCCTTTTCAGGTACCGTTGAGCTAAAGAACGGAAGATGAGTGAAAACGAATCAAAGTAGAAGCAGAAAACCAAGAGAGAAAGAAGGATCAAGAACCGCTGACCTGCGCTCTCGGAATCGGAGACCTAAGCATGGTCGGTGGGTTTCCAGACCCTTCCCGCCGACATGCGCTCCCCTGTCCTGGAGACCTGAGCGCGCTCGGCGGCCAATCTTGAAGATCTGACGTATCTCTACCTGCCGACCTGCGCCTACCAACCCGGAGAGATGCGCCAAGTCGGCGGTTTCATAGAGACTATCCGCCAATCTGTGCCTCCTCACTCGTCGAGCTGAGTATGCTTGGCTGTCCTGCATTTGTCTTGAATTTATCCAGATCCGACCAGTTTTTTCCAGGTCGACTCGATCAGAGCTATTATCACTACAAATACAATTTTACAACATCTAAAAACGTAAACTTGTTTTGTTCTTGATTCCTTTGTTCTCCTTTTCTTAAAAACCACTTAACTTTTGGTAATTGGATAAAAGTTTAGATCTTTACTATCTTTTCTATTTATCTAATCATGATCACATCTTAATCTCTTCTTTTTGTATCATTTCTCATCATGATTAGTGAGTAGCCTATTTGTGTGACTTGTGGGTTAGGTAGATTATGCTAGATCTAGATGTTTATTAGGATGTTAAGGGCTAGATTCTTGTATTTTCACATGATTAAGGAGTGCTTAGTGCTAGAAACGAAGTGATCAATCAATTTCTAGATTAGAAGAATTTCACACCCGGAAGATGTTTGATAAAATTCCTAAGAGAACCTTAAGATTGCTTAACACTCTAAGCCCATGGGAATGGATGATTAAGGTGTTTAGTAGGTTTTTATACATGTGTTTAATGATTAATTATTATTCGATTGCTATCGGGAGATTAGTTCAATTTAGTATAATTATATTGATTAATATCATGCGAATGAATTAACTGAATGTTGTCTTGCCTTTGAATTAGTTCTTGTATCTCATTTGCATTTAGACTACCTAATCGTATTGCCTAGCTCATGAATCATATATTTCAATATTTTAAGTATCATTTATTTTCTTTTTTTTGCTCGTTTAGTTCATGTTTCATGTTTACTTGATTTGAATTTTGTTTTAGTTATTTGATTTCGAAAACCAACCCCTTTGAATAAACTTAGCTTAAGTAAAATGATTTTGCGAATTAATAAGCTGATAGATTGCTCCTTGTGGATTAGTTATCTCAATTTCTACAACAACTTGCCATATTCTTGTGCTTAAGGGGTTAAACTTTAAGAGTAAACATGAACCATTTCAAGTTTTGGTGTCGTTGCTGGGGAGCAGCATTTAGCCATTTAGTTACAAATTGCTTGTTGAGACTAAGTCGTTTTATTTACCGAGTTACTAATTTTGGTTTCCTTCTCTTTTTTTGCTTTGCTTTTGAACGTTTATGAGTCTAAGGAGCCGAAAACCTACAAGTCTAGTTCAAGGGGTTGACGACATTTAAAGGTTAGCAAGGGAGAACACAAAGGTTAGGAGAGAAAGGGAAATGATTGAGCTTTTGCAAAGATTGGATATGGAAAATCCACAAGATGGTCCTCCTTTGCATAAGGAGCTCAATATGAGTACAACGAGCAACAACATCAACTGAATCTAAGGAGGATTGATGCATTTGATGAACCAAATGCAAGGAGGATTCGAATGGGATCCAACCATTGGTGGTTGAACCAAATAATTCTGAAATCAAACATAGCTTGATCAACATGGTCCAAAACTAAAAATTCAACGGTTTGCCCTTAGAAAACCCTTTGGATCATTTGGACTTGTGATAGATTATGCCGAACGGTTAAGATAAATGGAGTTTCCGAAGAGGCAATCAAGATAATATGGTTTCCATTTTCGCTTGGAGATAGAACCGCACAATGGGAGAAGAACATTCCATCTGAGCTAGTGTCTACTTGGGCCAAAGTTGAAAAAGAATGTATGAGCAACTTCTTCCCGAAGCAAAAGACGAAGAAGATTAGAAGGGATATCACGGGTTTCAATCAAGGTGGAAATGAGTCCTTTTTTGAAGCTTGAGAACGGTTGAAGGGTTATACACGGTCATGCCCTCATCATGGAGTAGCAAATGATGCTCTTCTAGAGATCTTCTGCCGAGGAGTGTTGGAGAAGTATCAAAACTCTCCAACACTCCTTAGATACAGCTAGTAGGGGAAGCTTCACAAATCTTAGTGTTGAGGAAGGTGAAACTTTGATTGAAAACCTCGCGCAAAGCATGAAACATATGGTGGTGATTATGATAGAAGTTACACAGAGTCAAAGCATGATGATAGTAGTTCAAAGAGCTAAATGACAATATTGATAGGCTAACGCGGATGAACCAAAAAGCAATTAACTATGTGAGAGAAGTTGAGGAAGGAAATAGTAGTGTGAATGAAAATGATCAAGATGATCAAGAGGAGTTATGCTATATACAAGCCAGATTCTATCCTAAATCCTACAACCCCAACTTCAAGCAATTCAACAAGCTCTTATATCTCAACACCGATGTAGACGACCCCCAATATCAAAGTTACCCACCCTTCAAACCTCAACAACAAGGTTATGGAAAACCTCCACAACAAAACCAAGGGAATTATCAACCATATTACAATGGGAGTTTTTGTCATTGAGAGTGATGACGATGATGATGATGATGATGTGATAGAAGTTGTGGATGATCAACAAGGTAATGATAATGATTCTAGTGAAGGAGTGGTTGCTTTGGATGAATTGTTGAAGAAGAAACCAAAAATTAACAAAGTTGCAACAATTGGTAATCAAATTTAAAGACCCTTTTAAGAACTATTCATGGGTTTAGAGTGTTCATTATAAAAATTGTGACTTGGCTGTACTTGTTTGCTGTAGATAATGTTCAAGAAGAAATTAACACAATGGATGTTAAGAGAGTCTTCAGGTCTTAAACTTGAAATATTAGTTGTAGTAAGAATTTGGAACTTTTAAGACCCTTTGTGTAATATAATATGTGTGTAATGGATATGCTTGTCATGTCTGAATTTGGCTAATAAACACAAATGACAAAACGCATCATCATAATCATCATTCACATCAACATCCTGATTAAGATAAAAGTAATTACTTACAAACTCTATTTTTTGAACCTGACTAGTGACTACCACTCAAACAAAGTGTTTCGTAAAATGCTTACCCATACCTGAAACATCACTCAAAGTAACACTATTAGAACCCAAAAGAACCAGATAGATTCTCCAGGAGAGAGATAATGTGGCTAAGAACCCCTACATGAGAGAGAAAAGCGAAATCGGTTTTTGTTCTGAGTTCAGACATACTCGTTAACGCGAAAGGCGGTGACTTTCAGAACGAAATCCTGGACTCTGAGTAGCTCAAACACACATACATCTCCTTCGCCTATATTGTTCTCTAGTGTGAACTCATACCATCCTTGGCTAAACTTAGCTCTCCCTGCTTTGTAAAGGCACCTTACTGGCCATTGTTTTTCCCCGAGCTGGAGCTTGATGAAGCCAGATATCCCACTCAGGTACTTCTCAGCAAACCCAGACGGCAAATACTGTCGAAAAACGGGAACCAAAAGGAAAAAGAAGAAATCTTTAAAAAAACAAGTTACAGTAAAGATTAGGACCTTTCATTTGGTTTTCAACCTGAATTCTAATTTCCAAAAACTGTTTACCATGATGCAGCCTCTGTACAGATATGATGGTCGGAGAACAACTCTAAAGAAAGGATTGGTTGGTTCAAATGTCTTGGCTGCATTGATGGCTCTCTCTCTTTCCTCTGCGGTAACAGTTCTCGTCCTAGCAGAAGCACTCTTGTAGAACTTGGAACGATTCTCTGAATCATCTCCACCTGGAGTCGATGAGTTTATTTCCTCTGCGCATACCAAATATAATGAATCTTTTTGACTCTCCTCTGAACAGAAAAGTCAAGGAATAAGTGTCTGACTGATACTTACCGGGATTAGGATTCTTCTTCTTCCTTCCTCTCTTCTTAAGTACTCTAGGAGTTGCTTCAGCATTAGAGTCAACAAACAAGCTTTGGATGGTTGTAGAACTGCCGTACTCTTTACTCCCCCGTGCAGCAGATTCAGGGTTTGGAGGATAAGTGACCTCGGCGTCTTTGTCTTCAAACAACCGAGCGCGCTTATTGAACTGACTGTGTGTGAAATCCATATTCATAAGAGCACTAGAATGGTGGTTGATCTCAGAGTGCGAAGATAGAGTGGAAAGGTAGACGGTAAAGGTGAAATTTCAGTTGTATCTGCAAACAGTCTTGAAACCAGAGTTTGCAGTTAAATTTCCTTAGTCCTATAGGCCAAAAAATGCCCACATCAGGTACAGTGATTGCAATAGAAACCGAAAGCTAATCATGCAAATTTCACACAAACTCAGTAGGGACTTCTCTCGGCAAAGGCATCATCATAACCCAGAATATATACACACATACAATGACATTATAACTTAGGAAAGAACCGGAGAAGAAAGAAAGAACCAAGTAATTAATAGTCACAGTTTCGACCTAAGCTCTCTTTTTTCTTTTCGTTATACTTCATAGATCTATGAAGTACACTCGATAGTCTTCATGCTGAAACCAATGTCAGATTTACAGTCGAGAGGAAGAAATATTTCGAAATCTTTCCTATATATTGTCTATGAGCCTCAGAGATACAGAAGCTGAGCAATATCAAATTTCTTCAAACAAAATTCACAGACCCAACTCTCATTTCGTTGTTAAAAGTGCATAAACCACAAAATTCACAAACAAAGAACATGGAAAAACCAGAGAATCAACAACGCTCGAGTGACCCAACAACACCGACTTCCTCAATTAAAGAAGAGGAAACAAAGTTGCAAGAGAGAGAAGAAGAAGAAGAAAGCAATTTTACCAGAAGCTTTAGTTGAAAAATGGAAGAGAGGAGGATAAGGTTACGGAAGAAAGGGCTTTCAGATAATCGACAGTGAACAACGACGACGGATCAGATCACGGGACGATATCGGAGGAACCGATGCAGGAGCTGCCTGCGTACGAAGAAAACCCTTTTTCAGATCTGAAACCAATCTTAAGCGTTGGCTATGGTCAAAAGTGCTAAAACCCAACTTGACCTAAAAAAAAAATGCTCGAGCGAGTCAATAGTGTGTTTCTCCTAGACTCGGTTAGTCGAATCGGTGTGTTATTGTTTTGGCTAACCTTATTATACAATATCTATATTATTATTTGAGAAATACTTTAAATTTGTAAAAAATTACATCAAATGTCATTAAAAATATAAATATTAAAATTTATTAAATATATCATTAAAATATATTATTTTTTTATAAATAAACAAAACAAATAAATAATGTAACATATATTTTATCAAAGATTCTTTTACTATCTTTTTTTTAAAATCCATCAAAATAAATATTTTTTAACAAGTAAATGAACTTAAATTTATTTAATCTTTTACAATTATTATTTTTAAAATAATCTAAAATAAAGTATACTTAAACTAAAAATATACTTTAGTTCTATAATATTAATATATAATTAATTATTGAAAACGTAATTAAAATCCCAATAGTTTATATTTCGTAATATATAAAAAGTAAAAAATATTAAATTAATACAAACACATAATAAAATTGTCTTTAAGACTATGTTAACCTATATTGTTTCTAAAATATACTTTTAATTAAACACTATAGTTTTTTTACTGTATCGTTATAATTGAATTTTTTTTTAAAAGAAAATATGATTTCAATCAATAACGGGTTAATTGAAACTAGTTTTATAGTAAAAATGAGGTATTATTTAATTTACGAGTGATTAAACATTTTAACCAATGCCGAAAAATCTTTAACCTAACTAAAAATTTACAAACTTTAGATATGATATGTGTCATTATTAATTTAGATTATGATAATCCTCTTTAATGATTTTTGGAAATTAAAAAGAAAATATTATTTTAGAGTGAATTTGCTAGATACTGTTACACGAAAAAAATCATTATTTAGTTATGAGTGAGAAAAATAATAGACCCCATTGTAAACAAAAAAGGATAAAATAGTCAAATAATATTAGAGGGATATGAAAATTAATTAATGGTGAATTTTTTTTATATTCACCTATTTATTTTATTATTTTAACTATTTTTTGTTTTCTAAATTGATCACGTAATAATTTCTATTTGTTTGAATATCATTTAGTTCTATTTAATATGCTTTAATGGTTTTTTGAAATAAACTAAATCATTTCAACTAATTGTTATGTTCAATTAATTTTAACTAAACTCGTGATAATTTTTTTGTTTGAATATCGTTTAGTTTTATTTATTATACTTTCGTTGTTATATTTTTTCAAATGATGAAATGTCACTCCATGGAAAGCATCCTTCATCTATTATAATATAGATTTCAGTATGAGTTTCAAAAATTCTAAATGCAATATTTAAAAGAAAAAATATTTTTATATGTAATTTTATTATTAGAAATTTGGAAAGAAAATATTAACAGAAAAACTGGATTGAACCAAACTGAAATAAATGATTTAGTTTGGTAATAGTTTATCTGAAAAACTCATTTGATTATCATTTTTATGAAGTTTTTAATTTTTGTTTGGATTGGTAAAGCATAAAATATAAATGTTTTCCGATTTTTCAAATCAAATTTGGGATAGTCCTATAAATCTTAGATTTAAATTAAATTTATTTTATAGTATATGTGTATATGTTCATAATATAAATAAATATTTTAGGTTTTAGTTCTTTTAAAATTATTGTTCTATATTTTTCAAATTCATTAAATAATGAATCTAAATTTCATATCTAGTATACATTTTTAAAATTTATAATATACATCTTTGATTCTATACAAAAATTAAAATTATAATAATCACTTAATAATTATTTTTATGGTCCATAATAATAATTTAATATATTTGACATTCTTTATTCTTTTGTATGTGATTTATATTGTTTCCGAAAGATATTTACTAAAATATTTAGGGCAACTCTCATATTTAGCACTAAATTAAGTTTTTTGGTCAAATCTAGCACACATGACCTAATTTTACAGATCTAGCAGTTTTAGGAAAATATTTTTGAAACTTTAGATATTCTCTTAAATATTAGAAAAGTATTTCTGAAACTATAGATATGTTTCTTAATTTTAGGAACTTTGATAGAGGTTCATGAGAAGTTTCCTAATTATTAAAATTTTAAGAAAGTTTTCCTAAAAATAGACAATATCTTAATGAAAAATGCTCGATGTGGAAAAATTCAAGCGTTTGTGCTAGATGTGAGTGAGAAATCAAAAAAGCATATTATTTAAGAAAATTTTTCAAATATTTATGTTTTGAGAGACTAAATGAAATTATTTTATCTAAAAAGTTATATTTTATTTGAAAAATACAAACTTATAATTATTTGGCTAGGATCTATGATTTGGAGAATGTAAATAAGAATTAACCTTACCACCGGATGGGGTGGTTCTGGTGGCAAATGAGTTATCAAAGATAACTCGCCACCCGGGTTCAAATCCCACCGGTGGGAGGAGTGGTTTACGCCCCACACGGGTATTACCAAAGGCTGGCTCCGGGCCTAGGGAGATTAGGGCATGCCCGAACTTCCTGGTTAACAAAAAAAAAAAAAANATGGAAGTAGAGAAAATCCCCATTGCGGCCATGCCATTTTGTCATAAAAAAACCAACACGATCTGCAAGAATACACTACCAAATTTCATAATCTAAAATAAGCTACATTAATTATCATTAGAAAGAATCAAATATAGAGGAAACTATACAAATATTTTAGCAAGAGCCCAAATAGGGAACTCTATTAAAGCATTCTCTTCAATTCGGTTTCCATCCCTTTCTTGTCCATAATACATTTGACGAATATGGCAATCGTTGTTCCACCTTCAATAATTAGCCGTTGGAAGCAAAAGCCAGTTAATATTGTTATTTGAATGAACAAAAACATTTCAGGTTTTTGTTAAAAGTAGCTGACAAGGGAATACAAACCATGAACAAGATAAAAAAAAACTATCATAAGTAATGAAGTATTAGGGTGGTATGGTTCCTCTTCCCAACGCGGTTATTCGAGCCATTGAATACAACCAACATCCGACAAAGTTAATAAAATATTAAAATGTGTAATCAATCCTGTCCACACACTGATTACATATCCTGTAATGTTTAAATCTCTGCCTAACCTAAATAAAAAATACAAAGAAATGTTAAAAAAGTCTTTAATTTTCACAAACTAAAAGTTGCATATTACTTTTGAATAAAGAATTCCAGACAATCGACAATTGGATTACTCAAAACTCAAAGATCACTTTATTTGCTTTAGAAAACTTAAACTCAAAAACTAAAGCCCCTAACTCGCACACCCATCACAACTCGATAAGTATGCCTATTTATATGAACTACTTCTACTAAACCTATTAGGAAAACTTCTAGATAACTCCTAGCTTATTTCCTAATCCTAATCCTCTTAGAAAACCATAACTCGGTTTAGATTTAGTAAACTCATTCTCTAACTCTAATCTTGGTTTGGCTTAGCCTGGTTCAAGCTTAATCCAACATTGTCCTCCTTAAGCT
>OVAN01014801.1:0-11768 GCA_900406275.1 Anastatica hierochuntica
AAATTTATAAATAATTTTTATAAACTATAAAAATTTAAGTTTAGTCATCTATATTTTTTAAAATACTCTAACGGCTTTTGTTTCACGGTATTTCGGAAATTGAATATTATCCGAATTGAACTCATACGAGTATCCGAAAAAATCTGAAAGTTCGAAAATCTCACATCTAAACCGAACCCAGAATTCGTTATAACTGAAAATTCTAAAAGTCTTGAACCTAAACCCGAATTCAAAACTCGAAATAACCGAAAATTATAAACCCAATACTCGAAAAATCTAAACATGATTAATAATATATAAAATTATTAAAAAAAACACGCGCGATTGCATTGCGTGAGTCAAAACTCTAATAATAAAGTTAAAATGTAGTAATGATAACGGACATGACCAAACATTCCCTCTCCTAATAATGAAATCCACTTCAAATGTAGTAGAATTTCTAGTCAAAATACATCGTTATTAGTTTATTATAATGTAATACGTAATAGCGTTTCTTATATACGAAGGTGAAATTTATTATATAGAGTATGTGAAGGTGACGCCACCATGTGATGCTGTGTCGACCATCGCTGGTTCCACCATGTACCTCGGTAATTAATTCACGTGCTTTCTAGTTGATTTACTCGGCCAAAAACATCAATTTGTTTCTCAGAAGTTTTTGTTGTTATTATATATTGTTTTTGTCCCTTTTGTTCGATGTACTTGATATTTTTTCCCGTGACAAATTCAAATCTTCCAACTTTTTTTTTTTTAATTTTCTATTTATTATGGTCCTATTTTAAGTGAAACTAAACTTGGAATCCATTATTAAAAGATGATTATGAATTAGTTCTTCGTTAAATTAAAAAGATAGAAAAAGGTAGCTCCTCTTTTAATAAACAATAATTTTCATCCTTTGCTTTTATTATTAAGACTACACTATATAACATATGTAATATATATATATTAACGTTTCCGCCTAAAGAGATTTACCATAATGCATAACAACCTACGTACGAAGATTGATAAAATGTTACAACTATATATATACTAGAGCTAAACAAGTGTTAATGGTTTCCATAAAGCTTATGTTACGAAAGCAAGTTTGAAGGTTGTGTCTACACTACATGTGGGTACTAAGTAATAAGTTATCTTTTATATATTTATACGTGCAATAATATCACGAACCTTGGAAGTATACAAATTGCATTTAAATTCAAAAGCATTCATGTCAAAATATTACAGTTTTACTAAAACTATACATGCATAACCATATAAAATGTGAATTGCTAAAAATGAATAGCGTACAAAATAACATGACATCTTGATGTGTATCCACTATTGAAGATCGCTTTAGCGTCACATATGGAAACATCAATAACGGAGACTTATTCTATAGTACTCTCGCCGGATTGGATGTATTGGACTCTGTTTGGACGCTAATAAATGTGGAAACCATAATTCGAGCCAATGTCGTAGATTTAGGTCATGGTCGAGGCATAATCTATTGACGAGATTCTAACTTATCAGATAAGACCAATCATAGCTTGAACAATAGAAATAATCTTATATAATTGCGAAATTGGAATATGATATTTATTCTAATATTTTTAAAAAGATATGAAAATATTGGTTTAGAAACATCTATACAAGGGTTAAGAAGAAAATCTTTAGACGACCCGAGATATATTCTTTAAGAACACGCGAACGACATCCACATTTTTTCTCTTTATGATGTAGACAAAACTTCTTTAAAAAAAGTTAGTAGACCTTCAGATATCTTGAAAAATTGAGGTTTCATTTAAATGTTTTTTGGATATGTGTTCTAGACCGGCTCTCAAATAGCACATTTAAATAAAAAGGGTTTTATGCAAATATGTTTTCAAATTGTCAAAACTACACATGGTTTATAAGGGTCAACAAATATGCATGTGGTTTTTTTTTTTTTTTTTTTTTTTTTTTTTTTTTGCCTTTTAAAAATCTTTTTTTTTTTTTTTTTTTTNAAATCCTTCTTCTTATTTTGATGTAAACATTCCATCGGTATAAATTCACATATTATCAAAAAAAAAAAATATGCATGTGGTCACACGTTTTGAAATGATTAAGCCATTGAATAGTTTTATCACTGTTTGCTATTTTTAAAAGGTTAAGGTCACATGGTTTATAAGGGTCAACAAATATGCATGTGGTCGATTACTCACACCTATTGTATTCAACGTGCTTTGATTGGTCAATTGATTCCTAACGTCGAGTTTCATGATTAACTAATCGATTTGAATGTGTATCAATCTAAACGCCATAATTACATATAAGCAAGGATGTCTACGAATCTCATGATATTTTGGAGATCTTAAGATGATTCTATAAACATGTTAGTACTTTCTAACGTGTTCAGACTTGGTTAGCTTAAGTGGTAAACATGGCCAATTCTAAAGCATGTTGGACGGAAAATTAGTTTCGGTCCCAAAATTTATAAGTTAATATGTATAAATCGATTGATTTTGAAATTGAGAAAAAAATTATATAAAGAACTCAACTTGAACGCTATAAAAATTTATAGCTCCAAACCTGATTTTAGTGGTTAATAAAAGATATTAGATACATATATCTTTGTGTAAGTGGATTACAGGCAATGCTGTCGCGTGGCATACGCCGGAGACGCGACAGTTGCGGTCCTCCGAAAGCTTATTAATTTTTTCGGCCCTCAGATACAGATGGTTTCAGTAGCCTAGTGATATTATGTTATGATCCCCTTGTATTTGGTAATATGTTTGCTTCTCTTGAAACGTGAGTTGGGTTTTAAAACAATATTGTTAAAGACATCTCTTTTTGGTTAAGTTTCTTTATAAATATGCATTTTTTTAGTGCGGTCCTTTTCTCTCGCGGGCGACTCTCAAAATCGTTGCTATGGCTCTATTTACATGGTACCCATTTAGCAATTTAAGTTAAGTTATCATGTAGGACTTGTGCATGGCTAGATCCATGTTGGATTGACCTGGTTACACTGTTTTAGTACTAAGTTTTTTCTACTGGGGTAGCCCATTCACAGGACAAGTTGAAAACCTCAAGTCGACGTGATGAAAAGATATCTTAGTTTAGTTTATCCAAGTTAGTTATAAACTATATAATTATTATAACCGAATATTTGGTATGCTTTCGTTTTAGGAAGTTAAGAGTCTACGAGTTCCAAACCTCCATGTTCATAAAAAGAAGTAGTTATAAAACTTATGTGAATTCAAGTATGAAGTTAGATGACCAAAAGCTCATTCCTCAGAAAAGCCCATACAAACTTCTTCCAATTAAACGTGTAAATTGGTTATAGAAGACATGCACATGATTTGGTTAGCCCCTTGAGTCTTCAGCAATCACATGGCCAATTGATGGAAGAAGATGTCTATTATTATGATTTATATTCTTCTAAATTTTATTTAGTTTTTTGTTAAATATATAGTTCTAAAAAAATTTCTTTTTGTATGGTTACATAATTAGCTAGTATATTTGATTAAGGGAGACTTACAAAAATACACTTTTGTATTGTCTGTTTTTCAAAAATACCCCTGTTTGAAAAAATTTTATTTTTACACCTCCTTTTTAATGAAAAAGACCATTATACCCCTAGACTAAAAAAAACCCTAAACGTTAAACCCTAAACCATAATTCCTAAACTTTAAACCCTAAATCCTAATCACTAAACCTTAAACCCTAAACCCTAATATTTGAGGTGTATATTTGAGAACCATTAAAAGACAAGTGTAAATGTAAAATTTCTTTTCTTTTTAAGTGTATTTCTGTAAATTAATCTTTGATTAAAGGTATTTATATGGCGAATGTTATTAATAAAAATTATAATCCAATATATTATTCACAAAATTGGCTCAAATTGACATCTTTAAACAAAATACAAATATTTTGGCTGGCTCTCTATCTTTTGTATACGTTTCATGTCTACATACAAAAAGATATTTCCACGTATAACTTTACTTAACAGTGGCAAGTTTCGTCGTAACGACAGACACATTTTACAATTTATTTTATTTCTTTTTTTTATATATCAATCTTTTATTAGTTTAATAATGATGTTGAAAAAGGAATCCACTTCTTTTTATTTCTCAAACTATTATTCAGTACATATTATTATTTTATAAAAGGAAGAAGAAAGTCGCAAAGATCGAACATGATTCTCTACTTTTGTGCTCTTTCTTTCCACTTTGTACTCCTTTGTCTTCTTCTTCTCCTTCTTCTTACTTAATCCATAAGCCATCTAACCAAAAAACAACAAACAATGGCTTCTTCTTCTTCCTCTCCTCTCTTCTTATTCCTTATCTTTCTCTCCGTCGTCTCCGCCGTCAAACTACCTCTCTCTCCTTTCTCCCACCACATTGACCAATCACCTAAAGACCCTTACTTATCTCTCCGCCGTCTCGCCGATTCCTCCATCGCCAGAGCTCAACGGCTCAAACAACCCACCTCCGTTAAACCCGACGAAGATGCTCTCTCCGCTTCCTCCACAACCGCCGCATCCGCCGCCGTCGTTAAATCCCCTCTTTCTCCTCGTAGCTACGGTGGATACTCTGTCTCCCTCAGCTTCGGCACGCCGTCGCAAACAATCCCTTTCGTCTTCGATACCGGAAGCAGCCTCGTCTGGTTCCCTTGTACCTCAAGGTATCTATGCTCCGATTGCAATTTCTCCGGCATCGATCCGACCCGGATCCCAAGATTTGTACCCAAGAACTCTTCCTCTTCACGGGTTATCGGGTGTCAGAATCCGAAATGCCAGTTTTTATTCGGATCCAATGTTAAATGCAAAGGATGTGACCCGAATACCCGAAACTGCTCCGTCGCTTGTCCGCCGTACATTCTCCAATACGGGTTAGGATCAACGGCTGGGATTTTGCTATCCGAGACACTCGATTTCCCGGATCTAACCATACCCGATTTCGTCGTCGGATGCTCTATTCTATCGAACCGACAACCCGCTGGTATCGCCGGGTTTGGCCGAGGACCCGAATCTCTCCCTTCGCAGATGAATCTCAAGAGTTTTTCACATTGTTTGGTTTCGCGTCGGTTCGACGACACTAATGTAAGCACCGATCTGGATCTGGATACCGGGTCGGGTCATAAATCCGGTTCGAAAACTCCGGGTCTTATCTACACGCCGTTTAGGAAAAACCCTAATGTCTCCAACGCCGCTTTTCTCGAGTACTATTACCTCAATCTCCGGCGAATCTTCGTCGGAAGGAAACGCGTGATGGTTCCCTACAAGTTTCTCGCTCCGGGAACCGACGGTAACGGAGGAACAATCGTCGATTCCGGATCCACATTCACTTTCATGGAGCGACCCGTTTTCGATCTCGTCGCTGAAGAATTCGCGGCACAGATGTCGAATTACAACCGAGACAAAAGCTTAGAGAAACTCACCGGACTTGGGCCGTGTTTCAACATCTCCGGCAACGGATCGGTGACGGTCCCGGAGCTGATCTTCGAGTTCAAAGGTGGAGCAAAGATGGAATTGCCGTTGTCGAATTACTTCTCGTTCGTCGGAAGCGCTGATAACATATGTTTGACGGTGGTTTCCGATACGACGGTGAGTCCCTCCGGTGGTCCGGCGATAATTCTCGGGAGTTTCCAGCAACAGAACTATCACGTGGAGTACGATTTGGAGAATGACAGGTTTGGGTTCGCCAAAAAGAAGTGTAGCCCGTGAGTGTCCAAGGGTAAATTTGGAAATTTGACTTTTTTTAAAAAACGATGTAACAGATTTTATGATTTAATTTCTTTTCTATAAATAAAAATGGTGTTAAAATGTTTATAATTATGAAGGAATATGTAATAGTAGCAAAAGTAATATTTCAATTTTACTTGATGCTAAAACTGTGGATGATGGATACTAATATGAGAAGAAGAAAGGCTTTATGCATTATCGAAAACAATAGAAAATGGAATGTGATTTATCACGTCGATGTCCATTAATCAAAAGCAAACAAACAACCACTATATGTTTACTAATTATGCAGGGACATATCCATGTGTAAAAGAGTTGTAAGAAAATAGTGTAAGGTTGGATTATATTCATGAATCTTTTATCAATGGAAATATTAGGATTTGTTTTTCGACAAAAAAAAACCAATGGAAATATTAGGACGAAAAAAAACTGCTTAGCTCTCATATAGTCCGAACTGAGTCTAGTCCAAAGAAATTGAACCTGAATACATACCAATATAGAAAAAAAAATACTCGATCACGTTCCCTCGTCGATGTTTCGGATATTAGATTTTACCGATGGCGACTTTAATTCGAGCGAGTATCCAGTAAACAAAAAAAGTTCCAAACGAAACTAGACCCAGAAAACTCAAAAATCTTTAAAAAACTCGATCCGAAAAATGCGTCAGATGCATTCGAATTCAATATGTTTACAAACCCGACAGGAATCTGAAAATTTAAACTAAACCCTTCTAAACTTTTCAAAAATCCGAACGAATCTAATATGGCCGGAGTTCGGGATCCCAACCCAATCCGAATTGAAACATACTTCCGAATGTTCAAGCCTATAGTCAAATGTATTTGTTTTTTGAAGATATATCACTGTACCCGTTTTCCAAAAAGCTTGATCCGGTTTAATGAAATTCGAGAAATGGGAAAGGGGACAAATGGGCAATGGAGTAATAAATAAAGCGGTGGAAGCAGGCGATGATAAGTTGCAACTGCTAATCATATGCCAGCTCAAAAGAAGGTTACCAAATCTTATAAAGTTCTAATACCAAATCTAATGAGGTTCTAATTGGTTTATGTTTCTGGCGCCATCAGTGTAATTTGTTTGGTCAGTACAATCAATGTTATCTTTTTTGTTTGTCGAGTAATCAATGTGAGTAAAAAAGATTGCATTTAAAATATTAAACAATACTCTTTAGTAGTACTAGAGACAAAAGTTTTCTAATTTTTTTTTAATCATCTGAGACTTTATTATAATAAAAGGCAAGACCAGAGTATAAACTCACAAAATCAAAATTATCGAAACTCACCGACCTAACCGAAATACTGCATTACACATCTGCAACTCTATCTTCAGTTACACGAAAAGCAGAGCAAACAAAACAGATCAAAACCACCGGTTGGATAAAGATTCAGGCTGGCACCATAGCCACCGTCCTCTCCATCTCAAGCATCGGGGCTAGCCAAGCCGGTGCACCTGCCGACACATAGGATTGTAATCTCCCTTCCATGGTCACACTTCGAGCTAGGAGAAAAGCACTTCGGTTACAATTATGATGACTCATAACTAAGCTCCACTGGTTCAATCCTTCCAAAGCCAAAGATAACTCATCCCCATAAGCTTTCAGAGCTGGCCACACTTGAGGCTTCAGCACCGCTCCAACTAACTCAGAGGCATTTAGCTCGAATATCACCTTCACCATTCTTAAACTTATCATGCTTTCTATCAAATATAAGAGACTCAAATGTTGAGCTTCCAAGAAACTATTAACTTTCGCACAAGCGCGACGACTATGAATTAGCACTTTGCCCGTCTCATCTCGCACTGTCCAAGCAGCTCCTCCGATCAGATTCTTCTTTGACCAAGCAAACCCCACGTTACACTTCACCCAACCCCTCTGAGGAGATTCCCATCTCTGTTCAATTTTAAGTTGGTTCCGCAGTTCAGTTTCCTTCATTTCCAACTCAATCTGTTGCACACAGAACCATTCACTCGCGTCATCCTTAATCTTCTTCAGAGTCTCCAAAGCATCAAATCTTTTCCCTTCAAAAAAACAGAGCATTTCTATTCTTCCATAGAATCCATAAAATCCAAGGACAAATTCTTCGAATCTCCAAGGGAACCTTTGTCCTCTTCCCAAGCATGATACAAAAATACAGATTGACATAAACTGATTCCTCATGAAAACCTTCCGGAGGAAGAGGAAGCCTCGAGAGTGCCCATACCTGACGAGCTATAGGGCATGTAAACAAAACATGGTTCACTGTTTCCCCATCCTGCCCACACAATTGACAAACGGCGTCAACATGAAAATCTCTGCGTTGTAAGGCCTCTCCCACCGCCAACGCTCCACTCACAACTTTAAACATAAAATGCTTAATTTTAGGAGCTGTACACACTCTCCGCATGTTCTCTTTGATCGGGTTTAAAGAGGGTAAAGCTCCCGCCACTGAAATTACCTCTTGTCGATTCTCTTTACAACTTAACCAATAGCCCGACTTAACCGAATAATTCCCACTTCGATTATGTAACCAACACCAGTAATCCTCTCTCAATATCGCTGGTTTGATGCTCATAATTCTCTTAACATCTTCTTCAAAAAACAGTTCATTGAGTTTCCTCAGATCCCACTTCTTGGAGCTTTGATCAAACAGGTAACTGACCTTTAACTCTAAGTCAAAGAAAATGTTTTTGATCAGAGGCCTTTTCATCACTCCATCCTTAAGCCAGAGATCCATCCATACACTTGTGTTCCGGCCATTACCAATAGTTTTACACAAGCCTTTCTTCAACAACTCAAGACCATGATTAATACTACGCCATGCGAAAGATGGACGTGTACCCATTCCGGCTTTCAAAAGATCACTGTCCACAAAATATCGGCTCCGCAAGATTCTTGCACACAAGCTGTTCGGTTCTTTAAGGATTCGCCATGCTTGTTTAGCAAGGAGTGCTTGGTTAAAGCATTCAATGTCCCGAAAGCCAAGACCACCATCGTAAGCATTTTATTTTCTAATTAAAATTACAGTTTCTTACAAATCTTCAGTATATTAATTGAAAAATAATTTACGTAAAATATGTTTATGTGTCAACTTCTTAGAGTTTCAACATTAAATTGTTATAATTTCATTGGTCATAATTTTCAAATATTTTCTAACCAAATAAATTTCATCAAAAAAAATCTTGTAGAATATTTCAACAGTAATAATGTTTTACGATTTAAAAGAATTAATTTAATACAATAATGTTTCTTTCATCCCAAAATGTGTATTAACAAATGTCATCAAGACGAAAACTCTAAATTATTCACAAAAACAACTAAGCTCTATGTTTTTTCAAAAAGAAAATTTATTAACTCAACCACAATGATAGACTAAAATTTTTCTTCATATCTAAACCTAAAAACATAATACTCAAATGATCTATCACCTAAAATAAGAAACGATAACAAAGTAAATTAATAACAAGAATTGTTATCATATTTAAGTCAATTGTTATACTCAAAAAATTTGATAATATCTAAATAAATAATTTCTATCATTTTAAAAATATCAAAAGATTTGAATTTTACTATTAGTAATCAGAAATATATTTCATTATTAAAACACATAAAAAAATATTATATAAATATATTTTAAAATTTTGTTTCCGCACAAGATGCGAGAAATCATCTAGTTATTAGTAGATGTTAAGTTTATCGAATATTTAAAAATATTTTGTACATAGTTGTTTGACATCTCTTTTCTTATGGAAAAACATGTCCGTTGTAAATATAGTACGTGTATAGTTGTGTGTCATATATCTATCACACGGTCTTGATCTTCACATATGTTGCATGTAATTCAATTAATTATCATTACAACAACGTTAAATCTAAATATCAATAATGCGATAATAGAGTACTAGATTTTTTTCCCTAGTTCGACTAATATTAAATATCTTTTGATATACACAGACATTTTACAACATTTTATACCATTTTTTTGTCGTCTGTAATCTAATGGCAAATAGTTCCTTTCACTAGAGGTATGTGCAGAGTTCGAACTCTGTTGGAAGAGGGATTCGCACCCTCCGATCGAGCCTCGGTCCATTAAACAAGGTCAGAAACGAACGAGGACCCAAAAGAGAAGAAGACTCATTTAGGTTGCCAAGCCCACCTGCGAGGAGAAGTACATAAGCAAGTTCCTGTCTCGTAGGAAAGAAAGCCTCGAGGAGCAAAACGAAGGAGACAATATGACATCATTCCCTGAAGATAAGAACAGGACACGCGACGCCGATTACAAAGAATGAGACGAAGAATACGGCGGAGGCGTACGGAAAAGCATTTCTAAGTTGATATAGAAAAACAACCTAGACTGTTATGCTGAAACAACCTTTTTCATTTCAATTTATCTTTAAGTCATTTAATTTTCTATTACAAATCTTACACTTAGATGAGGCTGACGGATTATAAAGTGGGGCAAAAGTATACAGCCAAGGTGCAGCTCAGCAGCTGGATGTATCCTCTCCTTCATCCGAAACTGGTCCTAAGGAATTTAGATGATAAGTATCATAGCTTTCAGACCATGACCAGTTTAAATAAAATCTATCATGTGCATTACATTATACAAAACTATCTCACCTACGTTCTTAACTAGATATGAATTCAGTTGGTGACAATACACCAATACTATTTACAAACCACATACCTATAAATTTTTATACCTAAAAAGCTTTAAAGTCCAGTTTTTTTACAATAATTTAGAAATCGATTACAAACTTTTTTTACCCGAGGATTGAAAACCCTAATAATCTAAGACCGAACCTGTATTTTCAATATATATAAAAAAATAATGGATCGGAAAAGATCTTCTATGAACTTTCTTCTTTTTTTTTCAAAATTTGCACCAACCATACTTTATGCTTTGTAAGCATTAATATTATTGCATTTAATAACATACAATATAAATTTTAAATTGTTTCTACATCAAATTCAAAGGCAAAAGGTGTTTGATAGTAAAAAATAATAATTAACTTGTTCTGGTTTCTCCGGAAAAGAATTATAGACCTAAGATCTATAAACTTTTGCTTACCAAAAAAACTACAATGTCCCTAACAATTTAGAAAGTTCATTTGGAAGCCAACGACTTAAAATATTTGGCTCTCTATATGAGAGCTTTGAAAATTGCTGCTATAATTTGATTGGTTTATTCATTACTAATTACTAATTTAATTTATCGTTATTTAATTCATTTTAAATAAAAGTACAAACCATGAACCAAGTTAAATCAATGACCAAATCTTCTCTAAATAAATATTTGTGAACCAGTTGCCAAACATATATAGCTCAATATATATTTTTCCGAAACATATTAATTATTAATATTTATGCGTTTCTTTTTCTTATGATATTATATTATAACAATTACTTTTTTTGATAAAAATGTAAATATAACAATTACTTATTAGTTACTTAGGATATATAAATAACCGATATACAAATTAATAATTAATAATATGTTTCGGTTAATCAGTAAAAGAAACATAAATATTAAGAATTAATAATATTTATGAAACAAAAATATTCTGTATCTAATATTTAATAATTTTAAATATATAAAAGAAAAAGAAACAAAAATATTAATTTTAAATATATAAAAGAAAAGAAACACATAAATATTAAAAAATTAATAATATTTATGAAAAAGAAATATTATATATCAAGTATTTAATAATTTTAAATATATAAAAGAAAAAGAAACACATAAATATTAACTATCATGTTTCAGAAAAGTATATCGAGTATTATTAATTATTAATTTGCATAGTATTGATTATTAATTTGTATCCCAAGTAACTAACAAGTAATTGATTTTAATATAATATCAATTAACTAACATAATATAATATTTACATGAAATTCAATCTTACATTGTCTACATTTATATATCGATATTTTTATATAAAATTATTATATTTATTTTGCATGTTTATATTATTTTTTATTGCTTGATCTATAAGACAATCAGAGTAGAAAATAAAATTTGAGAAATGATGGCTCAGGTTTTCACCCAAGAAATCACTGCAAGCGTACAGTTAA
>OVAN01014802.1:0-11768 GCA_900406275.1 Anastatica hierochuntica
CACCACTCATATACACTGGAGGAGGAAGCTTCGCAACTTTGTTCTTCCTGAGCAATTTCCTGTTCCTCCTGTAAGGATGAGACATCGGCAAAAATAGACGATGACAAACAAACCAGCAAGGTTTACGTCCATGCTTAAGTTGAAATGCTTCAGATTGATGTGCACAGTAAGGACATGATAACCTTCCATGGGTTTCCAACCAAATAGCATTCCGTATGCGGGAAAGTCGTTGATGGTCCACATAAGTGTTGCCCGCTGTTGTGATTGGTCGAACGTACGGACACCTTCATAACACAACTGCTGCAGCTCTTGGATGAGAGGTTGGAGGAAAATGTCTAAAGATTTCTTCGGGTGCTTAGGCCCGAGCACTAAAATGCTAATGAACAGAAATTCCCTCTGCATGCACATCTCGGGTGGGAGATTGTAAGGGGTCAAAATGATAGGCTACAAGGAGTAGTTTCTACCTGACATTCCGAATGGACTGAACTCATCTGTACACAAACCAAGATACACATTTCTGCACTCGTTAGCAAAATCAGGGTATATCAACTGAAAGTGTTTCCATGCTTTCGTGTCTGACGGATGTGTAATCTCTCCATTCCCAGTTCTATGTTCTGCATGCCATATCATGCAGTTTTCGATGCATACATCAATCATTACGAATGGTAACCCAAGACTAGAAACCAATTTCTGAATTGCATAATAAGACTCAACCGAATTATTATCCGCAGGAAAATACTCTTTAAATAAATCTACCCATGCATCCATGCAGTTCTCAGGTAAGTTGTAATCACTTTTAATTGTCATCATCCTAAATGCCAATGATAATTTACACAGACCTTCTCTACATCCATCGTAGATAGGTTGATTAGCAGCGTCTAACATAACATAAAAAAATTTTGCATATATGTTCGGTTCCTCATAATTTGGAACATCAACAATTGTTGCATTTTCTTGATGACATGCATATGATGTATTCTGAAATGCATATGTAACTATATCATGAAACCTATTTATGTTTCATGATGCGTATCACCACTAGTTCTTCCTCTATTTAGGTTCTCATGACTAAAGCTACTACCTTCTTCAACATTACAACTTTCCCCATGAGAAACCCATTGATAGTAATTTGGGGTAAACCCTCTATTATATAAATGTTTCTTCACGGTGTGAATTGAGATATACTTTTCGTTATGACATTTCACACAAGAGCAGAAGATTTTACCTTGTTCTTGCGCAAGGGAGTTGTTTGTCGCTTGATAGATGAATCCGCGCAAACCGTCCCGGTACTTTTTTGTTACTTCACCGGTATCAGGATCTCTGTGTCTATACATCCATCCTCGTATGGTGAAAATGTCAGGCTCCCAACTCGACATTTTTTTTCGATTTTTCTTTACTTTTTTTTGGTTTGAATATGTTGTGAATGAAATGAGAGAGTGTGGAGTTGTATATATAGGAAACTTTTGCGAGTGATTTGTGACCAACTATGCCCTAGAAAATATTTTTCACACCAAAAAATCATTTCAACCTAATTTTTCGTTATGCTCGCTAATTCGTCGTAAATTTTGCTAGAAAATTACGAGGAAATCACCATCTTTCGCTAAGTCGTCGCAAATTTGCAACTGCTAACTGTTCCTAGCAATTTCTTCGCAAATTTGTGAGGAAATTGCTAGGAATAGTTTTTTCGCAAATTTGCGACGAAATAGCGACCAATAAATTTTCTATAGCATATTGGTCGCAATTTCCTCGAAAATTTGCTAGGAAAAATTTTCCTCTCAATTTCGCGTGTTTTCTTGTAGTGCGAGAGAGATCATTACCATGGACCATAGAGGAATGATGGAGCGAGGAAGGTGAGACGTGATAGGTATCTTCAAGAGCTTTAACACTGTAAAGCACATAGTCATGCAAGCGAACAGGTGGTTCGCGAGTTCTCTTGCCACGACCAAGATTTGGAGCCGCAGCGAGTGGGAGCTCAAGCAATGACAACTCAGACTCTAATTAAAAAGCCAATATTCTTTTTTTTTTTTAGCAATTGTCCCACATCGGAAAAATATGGGTTTCATTATGCCCTTCATGCCCTATAAATAGAGTCATCCTCTTTCATCTTTTCTTCACCAAATCAAAGCAATGCTTTGCACATGAGCCCAACTTCTCGGCAAGCCTCCCCCGACTTTTAGCCATCCCCTCCAGCGGAGTTCTTTTTCGACGAGTTTCTGAGATTTTTCCAGTGAATTTTCCGAGTTCTTTTTGGCATGTTGGGTAGTTTTTATGGAAGATCCCCCGCGAGTTCCGACGCTTTTTCCCGTAAGTCTATCTTTTCCTTTCTTTTCTTTTCCTTCATTTGTATTCTTCGGTTAGGTTAGTTAATTGTTTCGATCAGTTAGGGTCTGTTACGTCGTCAACCTCGGACGGTTTTGCTTGTTTTGTCCAATCTAATAAGTTCAACCTGATTTTGCCAGTCAAGGTTCTTTTCCTTAGCTTTTCATATTTTACGTTTCGTTTTACCCTGGTCCATAGTTTCCTTTTAGAGCAACTTTTAATATGACAAGTCTCCATATTTGGCAGCTTCCACTTTAGAAAATTTTTCTTTTCGAGCAGGTTTTCCTTTTTGGTAGGTTCTCGGGTGAGGTCTAACTCGGGTTTCCTGGTCCAGGTTCTTCTTTCTGGAGGTGGATCGTGAGCCAGTCAAGTCGGGAGTTCAAACTTGTGGCAAAGGTGAGGGCTAGACCAATATACTCCTCAAGCTTTCCTTATTCACTCTTTCTCGCGTAGTGTAGCACCGAAACAAATTGTTTGAGTTTGTTTGGAGTCTTGCTTGCTTGCTTGATTTTAGATGAATGTTAGGACTTATTCATATAATACTTTTATCCTTTAATTGTCAAATTAGGGTAAACCGGTATTTTTTGAGAATTAGGCAAGACTGATATGTGATAAGTTTGATGAGAGTAAGAACACAAAAGGCGTTTAGGAAGAATTATAATAGACTCTAATGAGAATAAAGTTACAATGTACATCGACTTATATAGAAAATCTCTAAGACCTAATTTCCTAAATTAAGATAAACATAAATGTTAATAATATCTTTTTACATAATGGTAAATTTCCTATCTATTAACATATTTCCTAAATATTTTCATATCTTGATCTTCATATTGGTCGGTCTCCTGATCTCCCAATACCCTCCCGCAAGCTCATACGTGGAAACACGTATGAGACTGGACAAATCCAAAATCAGCGTTATACCCGACAGTCGGGTCATCAAGACGTTTATACCTCGTCAAGGTCAAATCGGCTGCAACATCCGGTCGTCGGATCAATAACGACGTTTATACCCATTCGAAGGGTCAATTCAGAGGAAAATACACATCGCGTATTTGTGTATCTCCATAGTCGTCATAGTCACCATTGGATTTGCGTATATATCCATTAGATCAGAGTTTATCATCGTCGGATCAGCATTGTATATGGTCGAATCATCACATTAAGGTACTTGATGAATTTAACGGCATACAACAATTTAGAAATGTATCTGATGGATGTTGTGATTGCATATTTATATGGATAACTAGAAAGTTATATTTATATGAAAATCCCCAAGGGACTAAAGTTCCCTGAAAGTTCAAAAATGCAAGAAGCATTGTCTAAGGATATGTTCGGTCAAGTTACAACGATCACTTTATGGATTGAAACAATATGGATGCATGTGGTACAATTGCTTAAGCGAATACTTATTTAAGAAGGGATATGCAAACAATGCAATATGCCCTTGCGTCTTTATTAAGAAATCTCTGTCAGGATTTGTGATCATCAATGTATATGTTGATGACCTGAACATAATTGGTACTCAAAAGGAGATTGATGATGCACGAACTCATATGAAAGAAGAGTTTGAAATGAAAGATCGTGGTAAGTCAATGTTTTTTCTTGGGCTCAAAATAGAGCACCTAAAAGATGAAATATTTGTGCATCAGTTAAACTACACCAAAAGGGTGTTAAAGCGCTTTAATATGGATAAAGCGAATTCTTTGAGTACCCAGTGGTCAATAGATCGCTTGATGTTAACAATGATTTTTTTAGACCTTGTGAAAATAACGAAGAAGTATTAGGTCTTGAAGTACCTTATATGAGCGCTATAGGCAAATTGATGTATCTTGCAAATTGCACTCGACCAGAAATAGCATTTGCTACTAATCTGCTTACAAGATATAGTTCATCCCCTACGCGCAGAAATTGGACCGAAATAAAGCATATATTTCGTTATCTTCAAGGAACCATTGGCTTTGGGTTATTTTATATTAGAAACTCGGAATCTGGTTTAGGTAGTTTTACATATGCAGGATATTTGTCAGATCCACATAAAGCTCGATCGCAAACCGGATACGTTTTCACTATTGGTGGAACAGCGATCTCCTGGGGATCGCAGAAACAGACTTTTGTTTCTACTTCGTCAAACTATGCAGAAATTATTGCGCTACATGAGGCATGCAGAGAATGTGTTTGGTTCAGATCACTGACTCATCATATACAAGAAGCGAGTGGTTTGGTGAATACCAAAGAGCCAACGGTTTTATTCGAAGATAATGCTGCATGTGTCACACAAATCAAAGAAGGTTACATCAAGAGTGAACGAACGAAACATATTCCTCCAAGGTTCTTATCTTATACCCAAGCGCTTGAAAAAATCGAGAAGTGGAGGTTCAGTTTGTCCGTTCAAGTAATAATCCGACAAATTTATTTACAAAGGTGCTTCCAACTACGATGTTCAGAAAACATATACGGAGTATCGGAATGCGTCATTTACGAGATTTGTGAAGAAAAGAAGGATCCATTATTTTCAGGGGGAGATTGTACTACTGTACTCTTTTTCCCTCGTCATGGTTTTTATCCTTTAGGGTTTTTCTATGATAAATTTTTTTAACGACGCACTATACAATACTCTACTAATGATGGATAATTAAAGAGGAGTATTAGATAAATATGAAAAATTGGATAATAATCCATTTTTCTTACAAGGTAAGTAAGTTACCGACTTACTACATGACCGACTTATTATTGTAATGTTTGTCATGCCCTATAAATATGAAAGGCGCATCATTTGTAAAGACAAGAAGAAGAAGTAAATCATTTGAGATTCTCTCGTTCCTTATTTGCTCATAAATATTTTACACAACAAATAATATATATACATACCAAAACACATATACATAGTTTAATATTTAACAGTATTCTAATTATTTTCTTCCACCCAAACGGACAATATAAACCGACTCTAAACTTGTATAAATAAAGATCATAGGGGACGAATGATGTAACTCTTTTATTATAAAAAAAACTCTCTCCTCTTCCTAACATTATTTACTCTCTCTCTCTCTCTCTCTTTCGTACAACACTCACCATCACTACACAAACACATATAGAATATAATATAATATAAACACATATAAGTAATATATACTATATATTTAACACGTCATTATCATCTCTATACTGAAACAAGGTAATGTTTAAGTTTATATTTTAAATATGTTTTCAAAAAGACGGGCATAGCCTGTCAACCTTTTAATTTATATTTATGTTAAAAGACAGACACTTTGTCAACTTTTAAATTTATTTTGTGCTAACAAGCTAACCCCTTAATTTATGTGTATGCTGACAAGCTAACTCTTTTAATTTATGCAAGCTAATTCTTTTAAATTATGCAAACTAACTCTTTTAATTTATGCAAGCTAATTCTTTTAAATTATGCAAGCAAACTATTTTACTTTATGCAAGGTAACTCTTTTAATTTATGCAAGCTAACCTTTATTTTATGTTATACGCTAACTCAGTGCACAAGATGGCTAGTCTGCCGCACAAAACTAACCGTTTATTTTTATATACCTTGTTATTCTTAAATTTTTATTTATGTCATTTAAAAGAAAAAAATTAAAGAATTTTCTTAAATTAAATTTACTGTTATCATGTCAAATTTGGCAAAGCTCAAAATTATTGCCCTAGATATTTCTGGGAAAAATTATATGACATGGGAAGTAGGTGTAAAAACATGGATAGAAGCAAATGAGCTTATTGAAACTATTGATGGTACGAAAATGACATCAAATGAGAAAAAGGCGAAAACCATGATGTTTCTCCGTTACCATTTACATGCTGGTTTAAAAGATGAATATATAATAAGAGGCGATCATGCGGATCTCTGGCAATCCTTAAAGGATAGGCTTGATCACTGTAGATATGTGATCTTTCCAAAGGCCAGACATGATTGGTTGAATATTCGGTTCCAAGATTACAAAAGCGTGAGCGAGTATAACTTCGCTTTGTTTGGAATAGTGTCCAGGATGGTGTTATGTGGTGAGAGTGTTAAAGATTACGATATACTTGAGAAAACACTCCAAACATTTCATCCTGGAAATGTAATTTTGCGAGAACAATATCGGGCAAGAGGATTCACCAAATATTATGAGTTGATGCATGTTATGCTTGTTGCAGAAAAAAAAATGATCTTGTAATGATAAACCATCAATCATGTCCAACAGGTTCAACAACATTCCCTGAAGTGAATGTTGCATCGTCCAGTTATAATAACTGGAGAGGTTGGGACGTGGGCGCGACAGAGGCCGTGGCCGTGGTCGTGGACCAAATGGTGGATGGGGCTATGGATGGAAATTATTTTAAAGTTAGAGATGGAAATAAGAAATTTCCAGAAAGTGATGTTGGTCGTGGAATGAGAAAAGATCATGCCTGTTATAGATGCGGCATGAAAGGGTATTGGGTTCGTACTTGTCGTACCCCAAAACATTTAGTCGATCTGTACCAAGAGTCACTCAAGAACGAAGGGAAGAATGTTAAAGTTTCTCTTTGATGAATTTGGACCTTCCTTTGGAGGCTTGAGTGAAGATGCTCATCTTGATGTCACAAATTATCTCGTTGATCCTGAAGCATCAGTTGAGGAAAAAAATGACTATGAGCAGTGAAATATGATAACAAGTTTTCTTATAAATAATCTATGTTTTGGTAGAATGTATAATAAGTTTTAAAAGATGGTTTACGAAATTCTTGGTTTATAAAATAGTTTAAATATAGTGAAAGGTAACTTTTGTGTAACAATTTCTCTTTCGTTTATTAATACATGTTTTATATTTTGACACCAGAAAATGTCAAAATTTGAGACTCAGGAAGGAGAAATATGTTTGGCAGAGCGATAACGCACCCTATATTTAAAGATTAAAAAAATATTTCTTCAGTCTCAAAATAAAGGATTCCACTGGAAGCGTAAATAACTTATATGATAATGCAAAGATTATAATGGGCTCTGAAAGAGCAAATGTTTCAATGCCAAGGGGAACGACATTTACGATAAATGAGGCATTATATTCTCCTAAGTCTCATAGAAATTTGATGAGTTTTAAAGATATTTGAAAGAGCGGATATCATATAGAGACTATGAATAAGAGTGGCATTGAACACCTTTGCATTACATCAGAAAGAAAAGAGATATTGGAAGAACTTCCAATGTTATCTTCTGGGTTGTATTGCACAAGAATAAATACGGTCGAATCATATGTTGCAGTAAACCAAGAGTTTACTAACGTATTTAAAGTTTTGCATGAAAGACTTGGCCACCCTAATTCAGTCATGATGCGAAAAATTGTGCAAAGTTCTAGTGGACATCTACTGAAAAACTAGAAGATTGTCCAATCGGGCGAATTACTATATAATGCTTGTTCTCAAGGAAAACTAATAACTCAGCTATCATTAGCCAAAGTTGGGAATGAATCACCAGCCTTTTTGGAAAGGATACACGGTGATATATGTGGACCGATTCATCCGCAGTGAGGGTCATTTCAATACTTTATGGTATTGATTGACGCACCCAGTATATGGTCACATGAGTGTTTTTTGACCACAAAAATATGGCTTTCGCAAAGTTCATTGCCCAAATAATCAAGCTAAAAGCACAATTCTATGATTATGTGATAAAGAAAGTAAGGCTTGATAATGCAGGTGAATTTACTTCACAAGCCTTTAATGATTAATGTATGTCAATGGGGATTGATGTTGAGCCTCCAGTTCTCCATGTTCATACACAAAATGGTATGGTCGAATCTTTGATTAAACTGTTACAACTAAGAGCATGTACAATGGTGTTACTCACAAGGAATCTTTAACTATTCATTTTTAAATTATTTTTTTTAGATTTACAAAAAAAAAATTCAGCCAATCACGGGCCGCCACGTGTCAGTGGAGCACGTGAACAGTGAAGAGACTCTTTGAGTTGGGATCCTTAATTAAGGATTTTAAGGATTCTTTTCTCTAAGAATCCTTAACTGTTTACATTATTATATTGTTTTTTTCTTAAGGATTCCACTTAAGGATCTCCATTGGAAATGCTCTAATAGCAAGATCGTCAATATTGAGAACAAAAGTCCCAATTTTAGTATGGGGACATGCTATTGTGCATGTTGCGACATTGGTCCAGTTAAGACCAAGTGCATATCATGAACATTCCTCATTACAATTGTTGTCTGGCCGAGAGCCAGATATATCCCATCTCCGTGTTTTCTGATGTGCGGTATATGTTCCTATTGCCTCGCCGCAACGAACATAAATGGGACCATAAAGGAGATTGGGAATTTATGTGGATATATGTCACCAAGTGTTATTCGATACCATGAACCACGCACTAGTGATATGTTTTTGGCTCATTTTGCCAATTGTCATTTTTATGAAAATTAATTTCCAGCATTAGGGGGAGGAATCAAAGAAATTCCAAAAGACATAACATGGTGTACGCCATCTTTGGTACACCTAGATCCCCCTACTAATAAACGAGAGCTGGAAGTTTAGAAAATTATAAATATGCAAAATATAGCAAATCAGCTACCAGATGCGTTTACGATACAAAAAGGGTGACGAAATCATATGTTCCCGCAACAAATGTTCCATCAAGAATCAATGTTCCTGAAGAACATATAGATGGAAACAAAGTGAATGAACCGAGGTTTCAGTTAAAGAGGGGGATACCCATTAGGTCTAAAGATAAGATTCCGCGAAAGAAAAACAAATTGGGAGAGCAAAATAAAAATGGCACAAAAGACCCACATAAGGAAATCTGCCCCAATAGTATTATATATGAGACACACAAAGAAAAATGTCCAAAAGACATAAATGAAAAGGTTGCAGAAGAACCATGTGAAATTTGTCCAGGAGACGAAAATAATACAGAAAAGTATAAGATCTCTATCAACTATACTTATCCTGGGAAATTATGGGTTAGAGAGGAGATAGAGGATGTTGATGGAATCTTTTTATTTTCTATATATAAAGAAATTAATTATGAAATTGAGGATCCGGACCCGAAAACTGTATCAGAGTGCCAAGAATGGCCTTATTGGGAGAAATGGAAAATGACCATGAAAACTGAATTACTCTCCCTGAATAAAAGAAATTCTTTGAACCAGTTGTCACAAGATATAAAGTCCGACTTGTGGCACAAGGTTTTTCTCAAAGACCGGTAATTTATTTTGAAGAAACTTATTTCCTGGTTATAGATGCAATCACATTCAGGTACTTGATGAGTTTAACGGTACATGATGGATGTTGTGACTGCATATTTATTCATATGTTGCGATCACTTTAGGGATTGAAACAATTCGGACGCATGTGGTACAATCGCTTAAGCGAGTACTTATTTAAGAAGGGATATCTAAACAATGCAATATGCCCTTGCGTCTTTAATAAGAAATCTCTGTCAGGATTTGTGATCATCGCTGTATATGTTGATGACTTGAACATAATTGGTACTCAAAAGGAGATTGATGATGCATGAACTCATATGAAAGAAGAGTTTGAAATGAAAGATCTTGGTAGACAAAGTTTTTTCTTGGGCTCCAGATAGAGCACCTAAAAGATGAAATATTTGTGCATCAGTCAAACTACACCAAAAGGGTGTTAAAGCGCTTTAATATGGATAAAGCAAATTCTTTGAGTACCCCAATGGTTAATAGATCGCTTGATGTTAACAAGGATCCGTTTAGACCTTGTGAAGATAACGAAGAAGTGTTAGGTCCTGAAGTACCTTATATATTTGAGCGCTATAGGCGGATTGATATACCTTGCCAATTGCACTCGACCAGATATAGCATTTGCTACTAATATGCTTACAAGATATAGTTCATCCCCTTCGCGCTGACATTTGACAGGAATAAAACATATTTTTCGTTATCTCCAAGAAACTATTGACTTAGGGTTATTTTATACTAGAAATATGGAATCCGGTTTAGTGGTTTTGCAGATGCAGGATATTTGTCAGATCCGCATAAAGCTCGATCGCATACCATATGTGTTCATAATAGGTGGAACAGCGATCTGTAGGAGATCTTAGAAACAGACCTTGGTTGCTACTTTGTCAAACTATGCAAAAATAATTGCGCTACATGAGGCATGTAGAGAATGCGTATGGTTCAGATCTTTGACTCAACATATACAAGAAGCGAGTGGTCTAGTGACTACTAAAGAGCCAACAGTACTATTTGAAGATAATTTTGCATGTGTCACACAAATAAAAGAAGGTTATATCAAGAGCGACAGAACGAAACATATTCCTCCAAGGTTCTTATCTTGTATCCAAGAGCTCGAAAAAAATCGAGAAGTGGAGGTCCGGTATATTCGTTCAAGTGGCAATATGGTAGATTTATTCACAAAGGCGTTTCCTACCACAGTGTTTAGGAAACATGTTCAAAATATCGGAATGTGTCATCTACGAGATCTATGAAGAAAAGAAGGATCCATCATTTTCAGGAGGAGATCCTACTACTGTACTCTTTTTCCCTCGTCATAGTTTTTATCCCACTGGATTTTTCCATGACCAGATTTTTAACAAGACAATATGCAATACTCTAAGAATGATGGATAATTAAGGGGGAGTGTTATAGATAATTATCCATATGTACTTGTCCATTTAAATATTTTAGTATTTTAATTATTTTCTTCCACCCAAACTGTAAACCGACTATAAACTTATATAAATAAGGGTCATAGGGAACGAATGATGTAACTCTTTCATTATCAAAAAAAAAACTCTCTCCTCTTCCTACTATTATTTACTCTCTCTATCACGTACAACATTCATCATCACCAACACCATACAAACAAAAATAGAATATAATATAATATAAACACATTTAAGTAATATATACTATATATTTAACATGATTAACTTAATTTTTTTCATAAATGGCATCAATGTAATTAAACATGTTTTTCGAAATGGGCAAAATAATATTTTAGGGATAATTTGTCAACAAAAAAACATTATTTAAAAATGTGGAAATGGTAAGAAAATAATAATAAAAAATTGAGAGATTTTACCAAAATATCCCGCATTTAAAAAATGGTAAAAGAGTAAACTCGATTTTAGGGAATGGAAAAATGAAATATTGGAAGATATTTAGTTAGATTTTCATATTATCCTATATTCTTTTTTTTTGACAGAAATATTACCCAATATTCTATTTCCTCGTTTCCTAACAAAAACTCAAACTATCATATTCTTGTTAGATTTATTCAATCTATAAACCATAATCCATATCAGTTTCTGATTAATAAGAACGAAAACGGAAGCGTACCTGATGAATCCATGCTTAGGGNACGGAAGCGTACCTGATGAATCCATGCTTAGGGATCTGAATGAATAAGGAATGGATCTTCCAAAGCAAACGCTATGAGACTTTAGTTCTTTGGTGATGGGGATCCAAAGAGTTTCTGTATTT
>OVAN01014803.1:0-11768 GCA_900406275.1 Anastatica hierochuntica
GACCGCGGTGATGTTCGTTGTTGGAGTAGTTTCAATGGTGTCACCGGCGTTTTCGCCTTCGCGAGCTGGTTGGTTGTTCTATTCGTCGGTGTTAATGACTGATCTGTGAATTAGCGTGAAAGATATCGCGTGGCCCCTCCTTCTAGCGCCAAACTGTGGGAACCGAAATTCACAATGTCAATGTTATGTGGTTCACCGATTCTCTGTGGCCAAAAAGCGACGAGTTCAGTCGATGAATTCGAGAATTTAAGTTAAGATTACGAAACTAAACTGCGAAGACAATAAGATGGAAATCGTGAGTAAATTAGATACGAAAATAGTATTGAAGTAAATAAGATTCAAACTACGAAACGAAGATGTGATAGGATGGAATCAATACGAGACAGATTGTGAAGCGAGATGCATATAGCATCGATAAAGTAACAGGATTCGGATAAGTAAAACGTAAGCGAAGAACAATACGAATACGAAAGTAAATCGTTGATCTAAACAGAATCGTAAACGAAAAACAATATGAAAGTAAACGAAGAACAACTTATCAAACAAAGTTAACGAAGAAAGTAAAGAGGGATCTTATTCGAATTTGTGGTTTGAGCATGCGCAACCAGTGTTTAAGCCGTGGCCACAAGATCTGCTGGTGAAGAATCCCTAGAACTACAACGTAGACTCGTTACCTAGTTGAGACGCAACTCGCTAATGAATTCAGAGATAAGAAACCCTAGTTTTTTCGAAGTGTTTTGCAATGACGAGGAGTTCTCCCTCAGCCATCATCCCTTGCACCCTTTATATAGATCTTCGTGGGCTTGACTCGTTTCCTTTTCCATCTTCGATTCGTGCTTATCCCTTCGTGGAAATATTCCTTTTCCTTGATTCGCATATATCCTTTTTGCGAGATCTTTCCTTATCCTTTCGACTTTGACTTTAATTGCGAAAACCCTAATTAAACCCTCATTGCAAATGGGCCGATTCTCGTCCAGAATCGTAAGAGGACTTATCATCGCGGTTTGGACCCTTTCGGGCCGTTTCGCGGCTAAATGACTTTTACGATTCCTTTTGGAGAAGTCATTCTTCGTATAGCTTCGCAACGTTAGTTTCGTGGAATGACAGGATCAATCGTACAGTTTAGACTCTTCCGGTGCTCAAGTTAACCGTCATCGTTTTATACGATCGATACGAAATCTTACGGAAAAGATGAATCCTCACGATTGTCATTACGACGGTTTGACGGGAATTCCAATCGAGACGAAATGAGTGATGATCAAATGACGATTCAAAGGAGATGATGATTGGATAAGACGTGGTTTGGTTCACAAGTAACAGCCAAACGTTGTCCGTGTCTTAGCGTCCATGGACGTCAGGACTGTGCGTTGGTCTTGACGCCGATTGGCGCCAAGACAGGTTATCTATCTTAACGCCAATTGGCGCCAACACCATGCTCCAGTCTTGGCGCCAATTGACGTCAAGACAATCCTTCTGTCTTGGCGCCAATTGGTGCCAAGATCGTGCTCCGGTCTTAGACGTCAATTGGTGCCCAGACGTTGTTCCGAAACGATGCGGTTTTCTGATAACCACAAAGGTTTCGTATCGTTCTGAAGTTCGTATTGCGTGGTCTTCCGAGAGTTATCCGTAGATCGTGGACGTTAACTTTAGCATTCGGGTGCTTTGGTTTTTTGCGGACGGACAGACTAAGTGTGAGATCGGTCACAATTGACTATATTCGTAGTCTTGAAGCTTGTTCGAGAAGAGACGGCCAGGATGATAAGACTCTCGATGCTTGAGGACATCCTTGCGATCCTTGTTTCCGTAGGAGGAATCAACGTCTCCATAGTCCTTTTTAGGCGTCGATTTTGTCGTGACTATTTTTGAACCCAACACCAATNAGACCCCACTAATCTGTCTTGACGCCAATTGGCGACAAGACCATGCTTCGGTCTTGGCGCCAATTGACGTCAAGACAACCCTTCCGTCTTGGCGTCAATTCGTGCCAAGATCGTTTTCCAGTCTTAGGTGTCAATCGGTGCCTAGACGTTCTTCCGAAACGATGCGATTTTCCGATGATCACGAAGGTTTCGTATCGTTTCGAAGTTCGTATTGCGATGTCTTCCGAGAGTTATCCGTAGATGTTTCTCCGAAATGATGCGGTTATCCTATGTTCTCGGTGGTTTCGTATCGTCTCGAAGTTTGTATCTCGGACCTCTATGAGTCGTTTGGAAGTTTCGGGCGTTTTTGATCCCAACAAAAAGTTTTTAAAAAAGTAGACAAAAGATCCTCAACATGAGGTAGAACTCTAGAATGTATATGGTACATGACAAGCATGGTTTCTTCTTTGGAGAATCTTGGACTCGAGCAGAAAAAAACTTCTTTAAGTTAGATTCTCGAAGTGGACTAGCACTCACATGTTTCCTTGATAGATTTTTGGTGCAAGCTTTTTTTTGGGTGACTATGTCTTGCCTTTCCAAGAGAGAAGTTTTAACTCGTATCAATTTAGAAATGGAACTGGTTATTCAATGGCGAAAAGTTTGACTGGCAAAGTCCCTTCTTAAAAAACTTCACAATGTAATTTCTTTCTCAATGACTTGCGAGGATGCATCTGAGGAGATTGTTTTCTCTATACCCACTTTGTTTTACCCCAAATACGAGACTTCGCGCTCATAATGAATGTGAACATCTTGAAGATTGGCCAAGGAAACATATAGAATATACTAGACCTTTATGTCTGAGTGCAATATCTTTCCATAGTCTCTGTATGACGGACATGGATGAGGGTAGACTTCCTATTTTGTTGTTCAAATTGATTACAAAACCGGTCTAAAGAAGGACGTTGGATTTGTTGTTGTTGGACCCATAAACTTCGTCCCTTTTATCTTCATACAAAGCTCCATCAACAGCACCTCTGAGAGGTAATGCAGACAATAGAGGTGGTGGGACCCTGGACTCCCACATAACCTCCAAACCCAAAAGGTCTGCATTACCTCCCGAAGGTGGTAGGATGGCATAGTTGCTTGAGGTGATTATTTTTGGAGCCTCTGTGAGGAGGGAGGATGATGAGAAGTTTCTTGGTTGAGTAAATATGGTTGGCATGTTGGGGATGCTCATCTCAATGGTTGTGTGGGATGTAAGTAGGATCCTCAATAAGAGGAAAAATGTTTCTTAGTTGTCATGAAATCCTACCATAGGAGCTTGGATGGGGAAAAGTCTCTGTTTTTGGGTTGTTCCTTTGCCCGTTTGTTTCACTACAAGAAAACAGGCAAATTGCGAGGGAAAATTTTCTAGCAAATTCTTCGCAAATCACCGCTTGCGAGGAAATTGCGAGGAAACTAACCGGTCGCTAGTCGTTAGTCGCAAATCTATTTTCCTCGCAATTTCCTTGCAGAATTGGGAGGAAACTAGATAATAGTAGATTTCTCGCAAATTTGAGAGGAATCTGCGAGGAATGTATTTGCGAGAAAATTGAGATCACATATAGAATCGTAAAATTTTGCGACGAAATTGCGACGAAGCCTCGCAATTTCGTCGCCAAAGTTTTGCGAGAGAACTGCGAGGATTCGTTGAAAATTAGTCGCAAAACATTTGCGAGTATATTGCGAGGATTTACGAAGATTCTTCGCAAATTCCTCCCAAATTATTTCCGAGTACCATGATTTGCGACTGACCCTCGCAATATACTCGCAAATATTTTGTGAGCGATTTGCGAGAGAATCCTCGAAAATCTCTCGCAAAATACGTTTTTTTGTTAAAAATTTATTTTAATCGAAAAAATACTAAAATGAAAATATAATAAAATAAAAAATTAGAAATAAAATTATAATTATAATTAAAATGAATAATGTGAAATTAAAGTTATAATTAATACTTATAATCTAAAATTAAAACAATAAAATTTTAAATATGTTACAAATCTATAATAGTAGAAAATCTAAAATCTAAATTTTTTCGGCTGCTGGTTCCGCTGCTGCTGCTGTTGTTGCTTAGCCGGCCCGTTCCGCAACATCCAAGCATACTCGACAAACTTCGGATTGTTCTTCTCCATCCAGTCGCAGAGAAGGGCATGAGACCGAGTCCGCTCCTGGTATTTGGCTATCTCTGACCGAATCACGCTAACCTCCTCGTGAGCCGCGATAACCTCCTAGCGAGCCGCCACAAGCTCCACCTCAGCCCTCTGAAGCTTCTCCTCTAGGTCCCTCGAGCTAGCTAGGGAAGGCTGAACATCAGTGGCTACTGAAGATACCTCAGACTGCAGAGACCCAACTCCAAAAAACCGACCTTTCGACCGGGCAGCAACATAAAATATAAAAAAGAAATTAAAGGTTAATAAATATTTAAAAAATTAAATGAAACAAATAATTTCATAAAACCAATTAATTAATAACCTCTACAAAAATCATGTTCTTCTCGAACTGCAAAAGACTGGACCGAGCTATTCGGGTTCTCCATGGAAAGCTGGATCTCGGCCTCATCGATCCGCCAGCAGACTTCAGCTCAGAGACGCTCGGACTTGGCACAAATGAACTTCCCGACCGACCTCTTCTTCTTCTCTTTTTGCACAGCTAGAAGATCGGGAATGCCGGAGTCTGCGTCCTTAGCCTTATTGACAAATAAGAATTTTGATTGTTGTATTATTAAATAAATAAAAACACTTTAAGCATTTAATTACTTATTTAAAATATTTTGAAATTTTTACTTAAAATTTTTCAGGTCTTAGCCCTGAAAGACTCACGGGCGATAGTGTGCGTAACTTCAGCCCTCTCTGTGTCGTGATTCTTCCGAGTCGAGATACAATGCTCGCTCCTAGCTGTGTGGGTCTCTCCTTGCCAGTGTGCGACTAGCTGGGTCCCCACGTCCCTGTCTATCCACTCCGACTTGGAGTTCTCCAGATTGGTCCTCCACTTCTTCTTCCATCGCCCGTCCTGGTCCGGGAGGCGGGCTTTGAGTTTTGTCTCAAACTCCTCTCGGACCCGCTCATCGTATATCTGGTCCCAATTGTACGTTTACTAGGAAAAAAATTTAATTTTAAATTTATAATAATTAAAAGTTTTATTTGAGAAAAAAAAATTTCAAAAACTTACAACGAATGCCATTGATGATTGCTGGAGGAGTCTTCAAGAAGCTCGTGTACGGACCCGAATAGTGGCGCATGAAGATCTTCGTGATCTTCTGCGCGACCTTCCCGTCTTCGTCAAACCACAGTGTCCCCGCTTGTCGCTCGGAGTGAAGGATGGACAAAGATGCCCGAGCAGGACTACGCAGAAGATCCTGCAGCGTCATCCCCGACGGACGTGGCGCCGGTGCCGTAGCGGACGGAGCAGCAAAGGGTGCTCCATGATGCAACATGATCGTGTCCGGAATGCCACCGGAGCAGGAAGCGCTCGGTGCAGACCTAGTGTAGTTCTGTAGATAAGTCTCCTACGATCCGAGGGGGTCCGTCTATAGAATTACATAAATTTTAAAATTGGTTTAATATTTTTTTAAATTAGTTATTATAATATTTTTATTTTAATATTAATTTATAATATTTAATAATAACATTTTAAGTTTAATATTAATTAAAATTATTTATTATTTGACTTTGTGAATTTAATATTAATTTAGAAGAATTATTATAAAACTGTTGAGTTTAATATTAATTAGAATAATTTATTATTTAACTCATCATTACAATAATATTTTAATTTTTCGAATTTAATATTAGTTATAATTAATGAAATTTAAATTTAATATCCTATCTACTTTTTAAATCAATTATTAAAATATATCTAAACCACCTAATCATTTCCTATTATCAAAATCTAAATATCTTAAAACCTAACATGCAAATACTAACTACTATTAAATTTAATTTAAAAACTTACATTGCATAAAGCCCAAAGAAATGGATATGGAGAGAGAGAGAGAGAGAGAGAGGGGTTTTAGAGAGAGTTTTGTATTTTAGAGTGAGTTTTAGAGAGAGTTTAGAGAGATGGTGGTTTTTGGTTCAATGAGAAAGAAGAGGGGTGACCTCATATATATATAGGATTTTGTTCCTCGCAATTCCGTCGCAAATTTTAGGTTCCCGTTTTTTTCTTTGACGCCCAAAATTGCTAGGAATTTGTGTGGAATCCTTGCAATATTTGAGAAATTTTCGAGGAACCGCCCAAAATTTATGACAATCGCCCAAAATTGCGAGGATTCCTCGCAAATTCCTCACAAACTTTTTAAAAAAATTAAATCATTTGTAACTGGCGGTTTACGGCTTCATAGTTTTTGGAAGTCCGGTAGTGTCAAATATTGTTGCTCAAGTCATTGAATATCTTTAATTCAAATAACATAAAATTTCATCACATGTTTGAAGAAATTATGTAGGTTTGTATACATTAAAAGGTATAGTCTCGTTTTCGTATAACTTCGCTGACGCGTAATTTTATTTAATGCATTTCTGCTTGTTATGTTACTTGTGACATGAATTTTTAGCTAAAAGCGTGATTCTAATTAGGTTTTAAGATTTAGGGCTTAGGGTTTAGGGTTTAGGGTAAAGATTGCGAGGAAATTGCGAAGAATCCTCACAATTTCCTTGCAAATATAAGTTAAATATTACACTAAACCTCCTTCTTATAGAGTCCAAGTTACTTATGTAAGCCTTATGAAAATTTGGTTTTGCAAATGCTTGTTCATATAAGTTATTTTCGTCTTCAAAGACAATGCATTTAGTCACATTAATGAACAGGAATTTAATTTTGCATAAACACGTCGAATTGTCATTTATTAATTATAAAAACATAATGTATAACATCAATTATCATCAGAGTCAAAATGATCAGATACATAAATGGAATCGTTTTCATCGTCTGATTCTTCTTCTTCGTCATCATTATCCTCCTCTGATTCACGCATAGTGTCTTTGTTGGCGCTTGAATGCACATCCTCAAAATCACGCGATGCTGGATCAACATGTATGACATCCTCGGTGGATTCGATCGAAATAGTCGTGGCTTCTCATGTCCTATCCTCTTGTAGCACAATATCGTCTTCAGCTCCGATTATACGACCCCTTGGACTCACATGGATCACAATAAGCCATTGCTCCCGTCGTTCTTTTAATCGTGGATATGAGACGAATGTCAGTTGCTTTGCTTGCAAAGCGAGAACAAACGGTTCAAATTTTTTATACCGTCTGTTTGCATTTACGTCATTAACCCCTCCAAATTGTCTACTCGAACTCCTCGGCCGACAGTTGGGTCATACCAGTCGCACCTGAACAACACACATCACAAATTCACCACTCTAGGATAACTGACTTGTATAATCTGATTAATCACACTGTAGAAGTCCGATTCCCCCTACATAAATGTCGTAATTACAGATGACCTATGGGAACCGTGTTGATAGGTTTGAAATGTATACTCGTGGGTGAAGTACATCGGTGCAGTGACTATATGTGCAATTGGACCTTGTACGAGTTCGTGGAACCAAAGGAGGAAAGGAACATCGCTATATCCATTGTTGACCTGAAATGAGAGTGACATGTACGAAAATTGAACGTGTTTGCAAATCAATTTCATAAAAATTGAAGCGCTGTATACACTTACATTGAATTGTAGCCACTTTGAGAAATCTTTGTCTTTGTATTTCTCGTACTCCATGTCCGGTAAATTGGGATAAGACTCCCTAGTTTGTGAATCAAATAATCTGCAATAATTAATTTTTTTAGTATATTTAATTAACAAAATACTTTTTTATTATCAAATGTAAATAATGACATGTGTATCTCTCGAGCGGTTGCACGTACTCTAAGTTTCATAAAATATAAGTATGTGCACTGTGATTATATGCAAAATCTTCCCACCATTCCTCCTTCAACTTCTCCGAAAGTCGTCCAATTTGGCAGAAGATGTTAGGCACATCCAGAACATTATACGTAGGTGCCACGCCGCCATCGTCGTATCACCGAGGTCTGTTTTTCTTTGTTTGAACTGTTGGTGGGAAGTAATGCTGAGTAAAGTGAGATTCCAACGATGATCGAGCCCTCGACTCGCGCTGGGTTTTTCACTTTTCCTTTCAAGTATTTCATATATCGCTCAAAGGAGTACATCCATCTGAAATGTACTAGACCGGCTAGAGACGCTTCGTGCGGGAGGTGAATCGGGAGATTCTCCATAACATCGAAGAATGAAGGGGGAAATATCTTTTCCATGTTGCAAAGTAGAACCGGAATATTACTCTCCATCTTCGCAATCCCATGCTCAGTCAATGTCCGCGCACATAAATCGCCGAAAAATAGTCCAACGCTTGTATATGAAACAATATTTAGAGTAGTTAATTAACTTATATTTTCATGCATATTCATTAATTGAATGAAGAATGAATCTACATTTATTACCTGCTATTGTTTCGTGCACATGTTGCGGAAGTAACACGCGTAGAGAAAAAGGTAGGAGCTACTGCATAAATACATGGCAATCGTGGCTTTTCATACCCGAAAATTGTTGTCTCTGCTCAATGCACCTTGAGAAATTAGAGACATACCCATCTGGAAATTTTATGGATTATTCTGCCCAATGAAAGAGTGCTCTCTTCGCTTCTGCTGTTAATCGGAAGGCAGGAACTAGTAATTCCCCATCTCTTATAATATGCAACTCGCTCCTTGCACAAATGTCAACCAAATCACGTCTAGACTTGACATTTTCTTTCGTCTTACCTTGCACATTGAGAAGTGTATGCATCATATTGTCGAAAAAGTTTTTCTCAATGTGCATCACATCAAGATTGTGCCGAACCAATTGATCTTTCCAATATGGGAGCTCCAAGAAGATGCTCTTTTTATGCCAATTGTGAATTTCCAGATATCCATCAGGCATGTTCGGTTTGGTGTGCTAGTTTCCACCACCCTTCACGATTTCGTGATCACCGTAATACTCAATTTACTTCAACACAGCATCACCAGTCATAAAGACCGGGGGAGGAAGCTTCTCAACTCTGTTCTTCCAGAAAAATTTCTTATTCCTCCTATAAGGATGGGACATCGATAGAAATCGACGATGACAATCAAACCAGCAAGGTTTACGTCCATGCTTAAGTTGAAATGCTTCAGATTGATGAGTACAATAAGGACATGATAATCTTCCATGGGTGGTCCACCCAGATAGCATTCCGTATGCGGGAAAGTCGTTGATTGTCCACCTAAGTGTCGCACGCATCTTAAAGTTCCTCTGTTTTGATTGGTCAAACATACGAACACCTGCATTCCACAAGTGCTGCAACTCATGGATCAGAGGTTGGAGAAAAACGTCTAAAGATTTTGTAGGGTGCTTTGGATCGGACACTAAAATGGTTAAGAACATAAACTCCCTTTGCATGCACATCTCAGGTGGGAGATTGTACGACGTCAAGATGACAGGCCACAAGGAGTAGTTTTTTTCCAGAAATTCTGAATTGACTGAACCCATCTATACACAAACCAAGATACACATTTCTGCGCTCGTTAGCAAAATCAGGGTATACCGTCTGAAAGTGTTTCCATGCTTTCGCCTATGACGAATGTGTAATCTCTCCCTCCGCAGATGTATCTTGTGCATGCCATCTCATGGCACTCGCTTTTCTAAAGATATAGATGGTTGAGCTTGTCTGTGATTGGCAAGTACCACATCCGTTGAAATGGTGTCCGTCTACGTCTGGTTGTAGGTTGATATCTCGGTTTCCCACAAAAGCGACACTCCTGCAACTTTTCATCATCTTTCAAAACTATCATGCAGTTGTCGATGCATACATCAATCATTTTCAATAGTAACCCAAGACTGGAAACCAATTTCTGAGTTGCATAATAAGACTCAGCCGAATTATTACCCACATGCGAATACTCTTTTATTAAATCAGCCCATGCATCCATGCAATTCTCAGGTAAGTTGTAATCACTTTTAATTGTCATCATCTTAGATGCCAATGATAATTTAGACTGAGCTTGTCTACATCCATCGTAGATAGGTTGATTAGGAGCGTCTAACATATCAAAACTTTTTTTAGCATCTACGTTCGGTTCCTTATAATATGGATTATTAGCAAATGTAGCATTTTCATCAAATGCATATGATGTTTCCTGAAATGCATCTGTAACCATATCATGAAACCTATTTTCTGTTTCATGTTGATGATGACTAGTTCCTCTATTTAGGTTCCCACAACTAGAGCCACTACCTTCTTCAACATTACAACTTTCTCCATGGGAAACTCATAGATAGTAATTTGAGGTTAACCCTCTGTTATATAAATGTTTCTTCATGTTTTCAATTGAGATATACTTCTCATTCCCATATTTAATATCATGGCAGAAGATTTTACAGTGCTCTTGCGCAAGGGATTTGTTCGTCGCCTGATAGATGAATCCGTGGAAGCTGTCCTAGTACTCTTTCGTAACTTCCCCGGTCTCTGGATCTCTATGCCTATACATCCACCCTCGTAAAGCGAAAATTTCATGCTTCAAACCCAACAATTTTTTCTTTTTCGGTTTAGCCTAACTTTTTTCTTAGATTTTATTTTCTTTTGAAATGTTGTGAATGAATGGGAGAGGGTGGAGTTGTATTTATAGCCATCTTTTGCGAAGAATTTGCGAGGGAATATATCCTTGCAAATAGTTGAAACTCGTCTGGGAAACATGTTTACGTAACTAAGAGTTATCCTCGCAATTTCCTCGCAAATTTGCGAGAGATATGCGAGGAAAGTGCAGTCACTCGTTGTATTCTTGCAAAATCCTCGCAGATTTGGGACAAAATTGCGAGACACTATTTTGGTCGCATATTTGCGACTGATTTGCGAGGCAACTGTTTTTCCAAGCAGCTTCCTCGCAAAATTGGTTGCAAATTTGCGAGGAAAATAATTTCCTTGCAAATTGGCCGCTGATTTGCGACGAAATTGCGAGACATTATTTTGCTCGCATATTTGCGACTAACTTGGAATGTTGAACATGACTGTATTTAGGGGTTGATTATCGATGCCTGACGAGAAGTGGCTCCTTCTTCTCATCATGTCTTATTTTGTCACTAAAAGTGTTGCAAAGTATTCCTTTGATTGATATGCAAATTGGAGTCACGTGAAGTAGTCAAGGATTCAAGAGGGAAATCTTTTTCTTTAGGAAGGAATAATTAACAATGAAAGCAGCGACGTTTTAGCCGTTCATATTCAATCTCTAGCGTTGCTTATTCCCTTGTTGCTAAAGTGAAGGACCACCATCCATGGCTTATAATTGAAGGGAGCCTTTTCCGGAACAAGAAAAAGATCATCTTACGATTCGAAGCGAAATCAGAATCTCTCATGTCCTAATATTTTCCTTTCAACCCTTCTAACCACTCGCCAAAACTGGGGCATAAAATTTACAACCACTTTAGGAGGTTGTACAGTTGAATTCAAAACCCGACTAACGAGGATAAGCTTATCCTATGCTATTAGATCATAATTATCCATCGGTGGTAGACGAATAGAAGGATCCCTGATCCAACGACTGCATGAGGAGATTTCTGTACCCTTATCTTCTCGCTTGTAACGATGAGACATTGCTGAGAATGATATTGATAACCAATAGTTAATTGGAGAAGAAGATCTATTGTAACACACTTAAAAGACTTTACAGAGAGGTATAAAATGACAAAATTGCACATATTAGTAAAAGAGGATTGAAACGACTGCGAAAAGAGAAAGGACATCACCGCCTAGAGACATTAGAGATCAAAAAATCTTCATGGGATCGGAGATTTGAACTTTTCTGAAAATTTCCTTTCAAAAGCTTTATGAGAATCATATATATA
>OVAN01014804.1:0-11766 GCA_900406275.1 Anastatica hierochuntica
GGGAACATCATAAGTGCCATTCCTGTTTAGCAATGAACGGGGGTGTCACAACATATGTCCCTTAGGTGTCGAATTGCCAATGTGTTCCCCATACCCTGGCAGTTCCAACTTAGTGTCCTCATACTGACTTTGGTGGTTTACGGTTAACCACAAACCTTGATTGTTGGGGGTGTGTTTGGTGAATAACACTTGAACTCCAGAAGAGAGAGTAACAGCTTCTGAAGATTCTGATTTTTTATGTTAACCCAGAAAAACAGAGTTACTAGTCCCTTCAGAAGGGAGTTTTGTAGGGTTTAAAACATCCAGATTCTCCATTTCTGTTTCTCTCTTCACTTGATCTCCTTTTCTTTTTTGAAGAGCCACTCTTTTCCTGACTTTGTTGTCCTATTCCTTCTCCACCCACCTGCTTACCAGAAGATAAAATTTTATTTCCTATTTTATCATCATGTTCATTGTAACCAGGGGGAGCTCTACCAAACTCCTTATCTCTCGAACTAAGCTCAGAGGCAATGCCTTTTCCTTTATCTTTAGGATCAATCAGTCTAGAGAAAACTGATGGTTGTGGGGTAGAAATGACATCTTTTTCCTGCTCTGATATTTTTATACCACCTTTACCTCTTCCTCTGCCTCTATCCCCTCTATCTATGCTTCCTCTACATCTACCTCTTCCTCTGCCTCTGCCTCTGCCTCTAGAACCAACTTCCTCTTCATTTTTTGATTGGAAAGAAGGGTCTGATGCATATGAGTTCAAGCTCAAGTCCTTATGTTGTCTACCTGAAACAGAGTTTGATGGTGCTTCTTGATACCTTTGTTGTCCGGATTGACCCCATTCTGTTTGAGGCTTAATTGGACAGTGATATTGGTCATGAGTAAGTCTTTTGCACCTGAAGCACAATTTGCTTAGCTTTTCATAATTTAACTCCACTGTGACCACTTTACCATTCTTGAGTCTTGCTGCTCTTATGAAGACTATTGGTTCATCCACTGGTATCCAGATTCTAGCTCTAACATAATCCTGGGAGTCAGAGTTCTTTGCATGAAGTTCAACTTTTTCCACATAACCAAGAGCTTCTCCTATTCCCTCAACCACTTCCTTCTTTTTCTGATGGAGAGGGATTCCTTTCATACGGATCCAGAAAGGGATTCTCATTAGGAAGTCTGGTGATGGTTCAGGAGACCATTTTTCACCAGTTAGAAGCCAACCATTGACAAACCAGGAGGCGTTCTCTAAGACTTTAGCAAGGCTTTCAGCCTTGTCAAAGAAGCATTGAACCCTATTGTTGCCTACACTGCTTCCTCTAATACTTCCTTCTAATTCCCATATCTTTGGTAAAGCAGTGATTAGACCCGACGGTTTGATGACAAAGGGGTTAAGGATTCTGACTATGATACTCTGAGATTGCTCTTCTATGAGTTCTTGTATATCAATATCTGGAATCTCTATGGGGTTATCTAGATTAACCTCTTCTTGTTCCATAAGTTTCCTTAACATCTCATCATCACGTTTCTTAGAACTTTTGAACATGGTGTCCTAAAAACTATCAAATCACAAATCTGGTAACAAAAGTACAGATCTACGATTCAAGAGTAAAAAAAAATCCAACTTCTCACTCAAGGTTACTCCTTACAGGATAGATCTGAAATTATTAGAGGATGCTTAGTTTAAAACTGAAGGCTGACACCTCTTTAGTGCGGAGATCTACCTTTACTTTCTCAAGTGTGTAAAGAGTTACCAAGTAAGAAGGGTAAGATTTAGGCTAAAGATCCAAACCAATACCTTATTGTTGGTAACACAGTGAACTTCTAGTCGAAAACCCTTCACTAAGCTAGGAGATCGACTTGACATGCATAAGAATCGTTCCACGGATGGTACTTACAAACTTATAGTTATGTCTTCTCTCCAAACACCTTTGCAAAAGCTTTTGAACTGAGATTTACAGACGGGACATAATTCTTCAACTCGAAACAAATTTCCATTTCTTTAGATCTGGATTTGAGATTTGAAAATTAAGGTTTGGTACGACAGAATCGCCTCAAAAAAAGAGAAAAGAGGGCATTTTTTTTTATTATCTTTATCTCTTTATCTTAAGACTTTTCATTTTTTTCTTTTGGAATTATCCAAAAGTCATTTCATATTATCTATGTTTTGTTAGTTTATCGCGTATAATAAATTAACGTCAATTTAATGAAAATTGATGATTGTTTTTTTGGAAATACACAATGCTAAATACTTAGTTAAACAAATATTTTTTGGCTATCAACCTAATTGACCAAAAAAACAATTACTGAACTTTTTAATAAAATAATATTAGTATTGATATATTATTTATTTGTCCACGTAACATGCATGAGATTCTGATTATTGGGAGGAGGTAGACGAAATAAAGTCTAAACAGTGAACAAACGCGCTATCAAAAAGCGCGTGTACTCTATATCCTTCCCTCCCTGTATTTCGCTCTTTCCCAACTGGCACAAAAGCAGAAGCAGCATCACTTTTCATTTATTCACACCTCTCTCTTTCTCTCTCCTGTCAAACCCTAGCTCACTCACCGTCTTCCTCTGATGCCGGTGCCAGATTACGACGGCGTTCGGAGTTCGACGGAGGTTATCTCCTCACTCCTTAATCGTATCCCCAATCTTGCCAGCTTCAAGTGCAAATGGTCTTCCATTCGCGCCAAACTCGTCGATCTCAGGACGCAGCTCGCTGATTTCTCCGATTTCACTGGCTCTTCTTCCAACAAGCTTGCTCTGGATCTTCTTATTTCAGCTCGGGAGACGCTAGATGACGCCGTTTCTCTTGCGGCGAGGTGTGAGGGACCAGATTTGGCGGAGGGAAAGCTCAAGACGCAGAGCGAGGTTGACTCGGTCATGGCCAGGCTCGATCGTCATGTGAAAGATGCTGAGGTTCTCATTAAGAGCGGTCTCCTGTTGGATAACGGAATCGTTTCAGGTTTTTCGAAGAACGACGCGGTTCGCTTAGAGGCAAGGATTCTAGTTACTCGGTTGCAGATAGGTGGACTAGAATCGAAGAATTCTGCAATTGACTCGTTGCTTGAACTACTCCAGGAAGATGATAAGAACGTGATGATCTCCGTGGCTCAGGGACTTGTTCCCGTTCTTGTTCGTCTGCTCGATTCGTCTTCTCTAGCTATGAAGGAGAAGATTATAGCCGTAATTTCTAGAATCTCGACGGTGGAGAGTAGCAAACATGTGTTGATAGCTGAAGGATTGTCTCTTCTGAACCATCTCCTTCGCGTTCTCGAATCAGGTAGTGGATTCGCTAAAGAGAAAGCTTGTATTACTCTTCAGGCACTAAGTTTCTCCAAGGAGAACGCCAGAGCAATCGGTTGTAGAGGAGGAATCTCGTCTCTGCTTGAAATCTGCCAAGCTGGAACTCCTGGTTCTCAGGCTTTCGCCGCCGGCGTTTTAAGGAGCTTAGCTTCGTTTGCAGAAACTAAAGAGAATTTTGTGGAGGAGAATGCGATTTTTGTTCTTATTTCACTCGGTTCTTCAGGTACGCTCATGGCTCAAGAGAATGCTGTAGGATGTTTGGCTAATCTAACATGTGAGGATGAGAACCTGATGATATCTGTTGTTAGAGAAAGAGGGATTCAGTGTCTAAAGAGTTTCTGGGATTCTGTTTCCAATACTAAAAGCCTCGAGGTTGCAGTTATGCTTCTAAAGAACTTAGCTTTGTGCCCTGTTGTTAGAGAAGTTGTTATCACAGAAGGATTTATCCCCCGTGTAGTTCCATTGTTGAGTTGTGGGGTTCTAGGTGTGAGAATTGCAGCTGCGGAAGCTGTTTCTTTGCTAGGTTTCAGCTCAAAAAGTCGAAGAGAAATAGGTGAAAGTGGATGCATTGGTCCGTTGGTTGATATGTTAGATGGTAAAGCCATGGAAGAGAAAGAAGCAGCTACAAAAGCTCTATCAATCCTATTGGTTTGCACGAGCAACAGAAAGATTTTCAAGAAGAGTGAGAAGGGTATACTCAGCCTTGTTCAGCTTTTGGACCCGAAGATCAAGAAACTGGATACGAGATACACAGTCTCTGTGTTGGAACTGCTTGTAACTTGTAAGAAATGCAGGAAACAAGTGGTTGCTGCTGGTGCTTGCTTGCATTTGCGAAAGCTTGTGGAGATGGATGTTGAAGGAGCTAAGAAATTGGCGGAGAATCTTGGCCGGAGTAAGATTTGGGGTGTCTTTGCAAGGCCATAGATATTGTTCTCGCTCTATATGTTGTTTCATGATTTGATTTGATTGTTCATAAGGGCTTGGCTGATTGAAGTAGGGAGATTAATTGCTGATTGATTGATCTGAGACAACAATAATATCTTTGTAGAGTTGTAATCACACTTGTTTATTTTCTCAAGTTCTTGATTGAGTTATCTAAATTGAGGAACAGTCTAATGATCCTTGAGTGTCTGAAATCTGAAATTTGTGTTATTGCGTTCATATTCTGAGTTGGATTCTGGTAGTATGTATGCCTGATTTTATAAACATAAAACCAAATAATGTTGGTGGAAAGCACATGGCATTTGTTTTTTCTTTTTTTGTACCTTTCTTCAATTATATTCACTAACTCTTTCTTCAACTTGTGTGTTTCTTTTTGTGGCCCCATATGATTGTTACCGCCGTCAACTTCTTTGCACAACCTGAAAAATCTCCACATGGTTTTGTTTCCGTTGGTTGCTACCTAACGGCTCTTTCGAAAAACCATAATCATTCTAGTACAATATTTTTACAACTATAGATTTTGCTATAAAAAAAAGGTATCAGATTTTGGGCGCTTTTGTTCACAGGTGATGTTAAAAAAGTTTCCTCCACTCTCCTCTACAAAATGTTGAAGATCAATTACAACTGATCTTTCTTACACTTATGCTGTTACATTTCCTGGAAAAAAGTGTTCTTAGTGACATCATAAAGAGAGAGAAATGTGTTTTACTGAACAATGGAGATGGATTTATTGTAGGAATGAGACGGATATGTAATAGAAACCAGTGAAACCATAGATTGGTGTTTTTTACTTGATGCTGTATAATGACTTGAGTTGCTGACTGATCAACCTGCTGCTGTGGATAGCTGATTGAAGCTCTAGATTGTCTGACCACCATTGTTCTAGCCCGTGTGCCTCGAGAAACTTCTGTTTCCCTTTTGACATCACAAAAAGCTTTGCTGCAGCTTGAGAATTAGCCTTTAGGACGGGACCATTGTTCTCCTTGTTGTTCACATCTCTCTGCTCAGTTACTCCATCCTGGTCAGTGTAATGGCAGCAGATATAGTCGCTGTCATTCACATATAAATGAGGCACCCATTTCCTCAAATCCAAAGAAGATTTCTGGTTGTGCCCGTAGAAACTCGGTACCCAGTTCCTGAACCCTGAAACATTTGCAGGAGCAATCTCTTCTCCATCATTACCATTAGGTATCAAAGGCTTTGGAGGGAACATTGACTTGAGTCTTTTCCAAGCAACACCAGCTTTTTCACCGAGGTTTCTGAAGGTCATAGCGAGAGATATAGAAGGTGGGTTGAACAAATGAGCATCCACAAAAAGGCCTTCTTTAGCCAAGGCTTTGCCAACTTGTAGAGCAAAACCAGCTCCTAAGGAATGACCAACTACACAGACATTACTGCTCCCATATCTGTTTGCTACTGATTGCAGAGCCTGAAGAGCGACATTAAACCTCACAGAACCTTTAAGGCTCTCCCAAGCTAAAAAACGGAGATCATCTTCAATGTCACGTCTCATCGTAAGACTCTTTAGTATGGTTCCGCGCAAGGCAAGTACAGCTCTAGGTGCGCCACTGGGTCTGATGAGGACCAAATCAGACATTGCAGCTGCTCTGTCCCATTCGAGGACAGCGCCAAATATGGATCCATCTCTCTCGTCAATAAGCGTATGCGATAACTTGTACTTGAAAGGAATCCACCATTTTGGGGCAAGAGCGTTTTGCTCCGTCCTCTTCTCTTGTCTGTCTAGTTCAAGTAAGTATGCTGCTTGAATAAAGCATGCCATTACTGTCCTCTTGTAGTTTGGGTCCTTCCTACATATATCCACAACATCAAACAACTTAATCCTTAACAGATCTCACAAAACATAACTCCACTTCTCGATCCCATGTATAGGAACAAAGTTTCAAGTTGATATGCTCAGAAATTTTGAGATTCAAAGACGTTTAAAAATATATATAAAAAAACTTGTCTTTAGAAATCAACGAAGAAACCCAAAAACAGAAACTAATTTCATTAGGATTTAAGTAAAAGAAAAAAAGACGAGAGGGAATCAAAAGTTGGAAGAAGGAGAGAGTTACCAACTGGAACTAATGAGATCTCTCCAGTTAGGAGAAGCTACGTTTCTGGGTCCGGAGACGTGAAACGCGTAAGGATGATGGTCTTCGTCTTCCTTCATCACCACCACCGTCTTCGGAGTCGTCGGAGAAGAAGCCACGGCGGTTTCAGATGCCATAATTTCTTCTTCCATTATCTCCCCACCAACAATGCAAAATCAATCAACTTCAGGAATCAGAGCACACTCTCTAAATGATCACTTTTTTGGAATTTACTTTAGTGAAAGGAGGGGTTGCATTCGAAATTCGATCGCATGAGAATCGGATTCTCAGTGATGCTTTGAAGTTGGATTTTTTTCTTTCAGAAAAGAGAATTTTAATTAAATGATTTGAAACGCCTGAGATTTGCGGATCTATCAAACGGTCATCTCCTTTTTGTTGTCGGCTTCCTAGTAAAATACCATATATACCCTTTACATTTTAATACGATGAATTGGTCCACGCTGGAGCCAGCCAGAGAGATGCAAGCGCGTGAATAGTGTTTTCACCTTTCAGTTCTTCAAGTTTATTGGCTTTCTTTCAAAATTTGGTCTGAATTGTGACACCAGTTTCGGTAGTGCGAAAAAACTGTTTTAAATTGCGATGCGATTCAACTGTCATATATATACATAAGATAAGTGCGATTACTGCAAAAAAAAAACGATACAAAATAATAATTTAAATGGTGATAAAATTTTGCGGTTCGGAATAAATTTACTAATTAGTAAAAAAAAAAAACAAATAGTATGTTACATATAAACGGTAGAAAACAAATTTATTTATATAAGTAGAGTAAGTATATTAAAATTATGTGTATTTACATATGTTTGTTTGATCAAATATTATATATAAATTTGTAAGTGTATATATTATGTCATGTGTACTTATTAAATTATACATGTATATGTATATATATATATATATGTATGTACCTCTTTGATTGTGATTTTTTAAACATAGGATTTTAAAAGTCTTCTGGGTATTTGTCACTTTCGTTTGGTTTCAGTTCAAACTTTTTAGACAATTCTGGTAACCCTAAAGTATTTTACAAATTTAAAATACATTTAATGATCATAATCATAATAATATTAAAGATATTTTGTAAAATATCTAAAATATATAATTTACAAATTTTAACTATTGAATTTATTTAAATGTATATTATATTATTAAATCTTAGCCACAATTATTTTAAAGTGTAAAAAGAAAGTGTTTTAAAAATTATAAGACAAAAACCGCATTTAATTCCAATATGCTCTTTTTTGATGTGTATCAATTAGGTGCATATTTCTCTAGATTTAACTCACATATCTTGTATGGCCTTTGGTCAAACTAGTTATTTTAGTTTTTTTAATCCAAAATCGCTTATGCATTACAACTACACTTGAGTGGTAAAATGTAAAAGTGGATCACTAAAAGCAGACAAAACCCGCAGTAGCACATGACTCCGTTCACAATCTTTATTGGAAAAACGATCTATTTCACCCTGAAAAGTACTATATAACATCAGTTCCTCCCCCCCCCCACCACATAACTCTGACTTCATTTTAGATTCCACGAATTGATAGTTCGAGATCTATTTCTCTCCAAAATAATAGTTTAAAATTTATTTGCCCCGAAAATTAGTTTGAATTCTAATTGTCCACCGATTTTGGTTTTCTTTGCTTTATTGGTTTTGGAAAAAAAATTAACCAATTGAGATTTTAATAAACCAGCAATAAACCTGATTAAACCAAATTTTCTCTCACTTTTACTTCTTCTCTCCTGGTACTGCAATCAAACTATATGTGACGAGATAGGTCGAGACTAGTTTAAGTTTATAGGTTAGGGCAAAGGCGATCGAGGAGGGGTCTCTTTCAAGTGGGTTCTCGCGGTGGCGGAGGTGGCGGCAGAAAAGACGAAGGCGTATGACGAGGAGATGTTACTCATCAAGAAAGGTAAAAACTTTGAGACAGAGAGGTTATGGGTTTGGCGATGGAGACCGACGAGACATCGTGATTACATTTTTCAATTCAAAAAGAGTTTCAAAGTTTTAATTTTCAATTGAAAATGAAAATCAATTAAGTTTCAGTTTTTTATACTTTGTCTACTTCAAGCTCTTCAAGATTCAAGTTTTTTTAAACTTCGTGTAAGAGGAGAATTCAATTGAAAGAGAGACTTGAAGCTTTTGCCTTTTTTGGAATTTACGTTGTATTGAGTTTGGTTTGATTTTTTGGTTTTTGCCATTGTCTGTGAAGATTGTTACTAGAGAGTCTTGCTTTTATAAACAAAAAACGCGTTTTTCATTCAAACTGGTTCAAACTTCTTTTTCTTCATCATCTTCATTGACTCTCTCTTTTTCATTAAATTAAAGAATTATCCATTCCAATATCCTTAAAAGACTTTGTCTTTATAATGTCTTTCTCCCAAAATCAACAACAACATGACCACAATACTTCTAATAACAATCTAATCCCATAAAGTCAAATCATTTCTTTTCTATAAGAAGCTATCAAGAAGTTGCAACTCAAACATGGGAAACAAAAAAAAAGTAGAAACGAAAGCCGATATACATTTAGAATAGCATGAGAAGAGCCTTAGTCGAACAAATTTAGAGAGAGAGAGAGAGAGAGAGATCGAAATCGAAGAAGCATCATCGTCGGAGCACAAGTTCAGAATCAGGATCATTTCTTCAGCCGTTGATCATTTTTGCCCCATTCGTTTCTCCAGAGCCATCTCCAGCACATTCAATCCACAAAATTTGGATTTCTTTTTGTTTTCTGGTTCATAAAATCGAAGAAGTAAATTGCCACCAAATTGTAATTGAATCCAGAAACAACACTAAAATCTATCACCATTTAAATTTGACCAAAAAATTAATACCACCATTAAAAATGTTGAAATCAAAATGGAAACCAAGCTTGAAGATTGAACGAAAAGAGAGAAATCGGTTTGCTCCGGTTTAGTCACATTTTTTCGGTTTTGTGTCGGTTTTGTGGCATAAACCGTCAAAACCAACATTTGTGGAGAAATAGGTTTCAAAATATTAGTTCAAGGAGAAATAGATCTAGAAGTATCGTCTCAGGAATATCTGGAAAGATTTTATACTTCGGTGGGGAACCAGATATTGGTGCTATATGATACTTTTACTTAGCATTTATATCAGAAGACTAATAATTCCTTTAAATTGATTAGTATTCTTAAATATTAAAAATGTAAATAGGTGTGTTTGATCCTCTACTTTTTTTTATCTTCTTCTTATTAAAAATATATTCTGTAAGGTATAAAATTATTTTATATTAACATTACAAAATATTATTTTTTAATATTTGCAAATCAAGATCTTTAATCAAATATTAAATAAAGTTTTATTTTTAATCATATTCTTCTCAATTATGTTATGTCATATATTTTCTCAATAGAATTAGAACAAATCATCTTTTGTTACTATTCTTACTTCCTAATTAATAGTACATATTTACTTAACTATAATAAGAATTTTCTGCAAAAAACTTTCATGTAGGTTTTTTCGATTTTGAGCATGTTTGTTACCTCAATCGGATGATCCATCTGGATAAATTTGTGTTTTATTGTTTGTCTGGTACATAAATAAAAATTATCTGAATGGATCATCCAAATGGATCATCTGAATGATTTTGTAAAACACATGCAAAATTTTAAAAAATCTAGATGATCCTAGTTGGATCATCTTAATGGGATGATCCATCCAAAAAACATTTAAGGCAAAAATACTCCTAAGAAAAATAAACAAAATTACACAGGACTTGGCTTCTTCTATGTTAAAAGCTTCTTCTATCGTAGGAATTGACTTTAACATAAGGATTTGATGACGAGTTTGTTCATAAGACTCATTCAAACCCACGAGAAACTTTGTAATATGACTACGATGATGGAGGTTCTCCAAAAGAGAAGCAACTTCACACTCACGTTTACTATATGTACAAACTAACAATTCAACATGGTTTATATGTTCTTCCCATAAGGTAACAAGTGTTGTATAGTAAATAGAAAAATCCATAGAACTTTGTTCTTTCCTATTCAACATTTGTTCTATACCATATATCCTAGGTGCATCATCTTGTTTTTTTTTAATCTTTATAAGAGAATTTTTCAAATCCCTTTAGCTGTGGAAATGATGAACAAGCTCTGCCCTATTTTCTTAGATACATAATTGATGTATTCGTATTTTATAGGCTTTTACTAATGTTTTATTCGAGAAAATGAGGTTTTTATATGTATTTGGTTCTTTTTGTTTTGCTGGAATGTAAAACTTTATCCCAGCAAAAACTTTACAAAAGAATATTTAACGAATGTTTAAAAGAATAGTTGAAAGAATGCAGACTAGTAAGAAGAATGGAAACCAATCAACACAAAGAAAATTAAGAGACAACAGGTCTTGTCTCCAGCCAACGAAGAAGAAGGGAGCTGTTGGCACCGTCGCGCAGAGATAGAAGCCGGTTCCTAATCAATTTATCCACAGTACGTTGATATATCTCAGTTTTTACTAACTTCTCATGGTGTTTTTGGTTTGTTTTTGAGATTTTTTTTGGAGTCTTTTGGTGTTCTTTGGTGTTTTTTACAGGTTTTAAGGTTCTTTGGAGAGAAATGAAGAAATTTGGACAAAAGTAAACTTATGAAGATGCAGAATTTTGTAGATGGATCAGAAGTTTGACCTTATTTGAAAAGGTTCCCACCGTTGGATCGAGCTGAAATTTTGACACAAGATAGCCATATGGAGATGGTTTGAAGACAATCCAACGGTGTGATCAAAAGTTATGGCCATTTTCGTAATCACATGCTATCCAGTTTCCGGAATTTCTTTTTTTGCCCAAGAATCTCCAGATTTTGCAGAAAAGACCCCAAAACCTATATAAATACTTTAGGACGAAAATTAGGTTATTAGACTTGATTTTTCACAAATTTTTTAGCTTTTTCTTTGTATGATTTTTGGGAGACGAATCTCAGACTCTGGAACCTTTGGAGAAGATTTCTGAACCCCTTTTATCGTTTTAATTTCATTATGTCTTTCTTTTCATCTATGATTTTGTGTTCTTCAATTATTCTGAGTAGTTTTCTAGCTAGGTTTTAGGGATTCAAAGGATTTCATGAATTGATGATTTAGGTTGTTAGATTTGGGAAAACTATCCTAAGGATTCTTCATCTAAGTTGAACTTATTGCTTGAATTAGATTAGCTACCTAATTCATGATCTTAGGTTGATAGATACAACGGGAGTTGATTTAGAAACCTGAAAATCTCTTAGATGAGCAAAATAACCTTAGCCAACGGGAGTTGGTGTTAAGGTATTTTGTGAACATATCAAACTTGACCTTAATGCATGCTTAGTTCTTTTGAATTCAACGGGAGTTCGTTTTCATTGTTCTAAACATAGAGATTAAATACTCCGGGAGGAGATTTATCTGTTTCAGTGATTTGAGTTCAAG
>OVAN01014805.1:0-11766 GCA_900406275.1 Anastatica hierochuntica
GTAGAGATAGAGATTCTTCTCCAAAAACAAAGTACGGTAGAGTATGATCTCTCTCAAAAGTCTGTTCTAAAACGAAAAATAGCATAAACTAACCTAAAAACGAGTCTGGGTGTTTTGATATGTAATCTGGGTCTTCAATCTTCGGTTTTGGTTCAAAATAAGTGGTTTTGGTCGCGTCGGGACAGGGATCGATCGATCCTTGTCTCAAGATCGTTCGATCTCTGTCCTTCTGCCAGGATACTCATTTCTGCGTATTCGTCTCCTCGTTGCCAGCATGACAGGTGTTCAGTAAAATGGCCATAACTTTTGATCGGAGCGTTGGATTTCCTTCAAACCACCTCCAAATTAAAGCTAACTCACGTGGATATTTGGTGTCAAAATTTCAGTTCGATCCAACGGTGTAAAGTCAGTCAAATAGGGCCAAACTTCTGATGCTTCAGCATGATTCTGCATTCCAAATATCTGTTTTTGGCCCAATTTGTTATGTTTCGCTCCAAAGCAACCTAAATCCTGTAAAAACACTAAAGAACACCAAAAGACTCCAAAAAGAACCAAATACATATTAAAACACCATTTTCTTCGAATAAAACAATAATAAAAACCCATAAAATACGAATACATCAATGCGCCAGGGGTACAAATTTGTGTCGGGTGATTTTTTCATTTGGTGACTTCTCGCTGCCTCCAATTGGTATGTTAGGAACGACAAGGCCATACCACCCCCCAACGTCTTGTGCTTAAGTTAGACAAGCTTATTTATGTGATTGTTTCTACACGTACACTCAGGCCACAACAAAAGAAGGGTGTCTCATCTACCTCATCGACCCCGTCTCCACCTAGGGCTCCAGCTAAGGCTCCACATAGGGGTCAACCTAAGTGTGGCGTATGCGTTTTAATCTGGATAACTTGAAGGAGTGGATGACTGATCAACTGTCCACTATAAATGTTGAACAGAAGGCTGACTATGTTGGCATAATAAAGGAGTATTTATGTAGACATCAACAAGACCACAAACACAAGGAAAGGGAAAATGATGATCCAAATCTTGCTGCTTCTGTTGTGGCTCATTCAGAGACAAGGAAGGGCAAGGGTGTTTTAGGGTCTAGTTGTCAGCAAAAAAAGAAAAAAAAAAGAATCATCTATCTTAGAATCTGAAAGACGGCGATGATGAGGTGATGGGCAATGATGATTTATGAGAAACATCTATTAAAAGAGGAGGCGTTCGAAAAATACGGCTGAAGGCAAAGAGGTAACATTACATATAAGATTTTGTGTATGTACGATTGGTGAACACCTCGACTGATGTACATATATTTATAAAAGAACTTCATTTTGTTAGGTCGCATAAGATATTGCTATTGAACAACAGATCAGTTGTTCATAAGTCGAAACGAACACAGAGCAAGAGGTATCATGTTGTATAATGTGTCATGTACAAGAGGTGTATGGTCGGTGAAAATATCTAATTTATGCTTATGCGTACACCATTACGTTATTGGTGGTTTAACTGATGATTAAGATATTGGTGGTTTAGGCACTCCAAGAACAATAGAAAAAGAGGTAGTGTATGTCGGTATTGCGTACGCCAAAAAGTGTACACCTATTCAATGGTTTTTAAAAAAATTATTAGGGCAAAGAGGATGATGGAGTGGATGCAGAAGATAATAGTGGGTTAGGCAATTGAAGGAGCATTGACGAAGAGGGAATAATACATATAGCGGTGTACGGTTTGTGATACCTCGTTTTTCATATTCTTTCTTTTGTACACCTGAAGATGTACACCTATTCAATGTTATGTTGTGCTTTTGTTAGATCAAAGGGGATGATGCACCTAATGGTCAAGATATTAGTGGTTCAAACATTCAAAGTATCACAAAAAGAGGTAACATTATGTATATTGTATCGTCAACCACATATATACGGTGGGCAAAAATATTTGGTGTACACTATTGCGTACACAAGAAGGTGTACACCTATATAATGAAAAATTTACTTTATTTAGGTTAAAAGATATGATAGGGATGAACAAGATATTAGTGAATCATGCATGCCAAAGACCAATGAAGAAGATGTGCAAAACAAACTAGCAAATGATTGTTTGCACTCATCCACTGTCATTCGTCGTTCAAGATGTTGAAGTTTTGTACTATACTTGTACTAGAAATCTACATTTAAAGTATAATTGTTGCTTACTTGCATTTGTATGCATACGGAAATAGAGACATATTCCAAAGATTATGGAACACCTCCTGAAGTCGTCGGAGGTGATGAGGATGAAAAGCAAAAGTCCAAAAAACGCGGTGAGAAGCGGATAGCTAAAAGGTCTTCAAAATTAGGCGGTGTGTTCTCCCCAGACAAATGGATAAAGGAGCTGTTCAAAAGTAAGAAGAACTCAATTTACAAGCCGGTAGATGCGATTGACAAAGACGAATTCAAAACTTTTGCTGAGATCCTAATGCACTCAAAGGAGTTGTGAGTATCCACTCTTATTCAATGTATTTCGGTCTCTTTGATTCCGCTAATATATCTTTAAAATTTCTCATTCTTGTCAAACACAGATCTTTCACGCTCGTCATCGGCCACAAAGTCAACAATAATTTTTTTAATGATTGCTAAAAAACAAGAGTGGATCACCACTGTGGTATTTCCTTTTGACTTTGTACACCTTCGTAATTTTCCCTTTATCCGTGTACATCATGGTTATTTGCCTCCATAAAGTGTACACCATCTTATACTTCTACTTTTAACACCTTCTCTTATCCACATATACTTAATCACATGCAAGTAATCATGGAAATTATATGGAAGCGCCCACGAAACATGATTCTGATTAGAAGGGCAACAATATTGGACTCTTCCATTATTTCCCTTACCGTATCAAAACACTCGTAATTCAAAGTATGCACTAACAAGGCCAATTTTGATTGGGGAACAAACTTGAAGAACTTCGTGATGGGGACGAGTAAAAACAGAAACTTGAAATAAGAATTTCTGAAGAATGTGGACATGGTATACTTACCGATAATTGGAAAGATAAGCACTGGGTTCATTTAATTACTAATTTGCGTTTACAAGAGGTTGAGATTTTAGATGACTTCATTGTGAACACCGATGATTCATAGATTCAGTAACTCGTGGAGACAGTTGTTGAGGTGTTACCTTGGGTGCTGAAGAGATACTTGCCACCCAGAGAGGTTGATTCCATTTCAACAATGCCATACACCTATACGAGGACAAAAGAAGTTTACCAAAATTTGACAGGCGAGGATTGTGGACCATGTGCTGCCAAGTTTTTGGAGATGCATGTTGGTGGTCTTGGTGTAGATGAAATGACTTCACTTACCGAAAAACATGTGGATGAATTCTGGACGAAATATGCAACGGATTTCTATGTTGAAGTCGTTGGTAATGCGAAGGTTGTGAACTATTGATTTGAGTTGCTATTGATGTGTAACTTTCTTGTTTTTTACGTTAGGTATGTTGGTTTGTAAAACTATGAAAAACGTGAACTTATTAGACAATATTTAATTTTTAATTAACCAGTTTCATATTGAACATAATATGAACATCATGTACGGAGTAAATGCAAATTAATTATTAAAAATTATAAATAAGTTTGTTTAAATAAACTTGTGTAAATAAAACATAAGAGATTGATTCAGTTGATAATGCTTAAACATCATCAAAGAAAAGTGTGACTTAACAATCCCAAAAACAAATATTACAAGAGAAATAAGTATTCAAGTCATTGATTTCAATGAATTCGCTTGAAGTATAATTATTTGCTAAGAACGTCTTAGTTCCACCGTCGCAATTGCAGTAGTCGCGGACATATCTTTTTTGGAGATGTCTAATCTTTGGTTTGCTGCACCACAAAATCTTATCTCCTATACTTTTCTTTATTGATTCTACCTCCTTAATCGTATATAACAACGAAGGTTTGATCAAAGAAGATAGAATTTTGAAGCCCTTTTGTTTTGTTTTGCCCCCAACACTAATCAAGATCATTTCATCAACATACTTTGCATATTAATTTCCGCTCTTCACAGCTTCAGTTAAATATTTGATTCCATTTTATCCTTGTTGTTTTGGATCTAGACGAAAGTAATCGATAAGCCTTTGACGTTACAAAGCTTCAGGATTTCTATTCTCTAGACATCTCGTAAAAGATCGTGAAAAATTTTCACGGTTGTGATCATGCCATGTGATAATAGAGATCTCGTGGAGGGTGATTCGCTGGAAAACGTACGCATCGTTGCAAAGGTTTCGCACTACAAGAAAACAATTGATTTGTGAGGGAGGATAACACTCCCTCAAAAATTTGCAATGGATATGCGACGTATCCACTATTAAATTGTCTTCTACAGTTAATCCCTCGAAAATTTGAAAAGAAAGAAAAACCATAGCAAAGCCCTCACAAATTTGCGAGAGAACATGATCCTCGAAAATTTGCAAGGGCTTTGCGAGATTATTTTTCTAAGATTTGAGAAACCCTCACAAATTTGTCGCAAATTTACAACATATTTAAAGGTGTTGCAATCCATCACAAATATGCGATGTCTTTGCGAGGGTTACCTAACTTTGTAAACCACATGTTAAACGAAAGTAACTACCTTGTGCGAGGGGTATTTTCGTCGCAAATCCGTCTCAAATTGGTAACAAGGTGAAAGACTTGGATTGGTATCAACTCCAGTGGAATCTATAGACGATGTCATACACATTGATCCATCAAGCAAAGAAGTTGAGGAGATTGTCGATGATGACACAAATGACAATGAAGGTTTACTATAATCAGATGATTATGAGGATTCTGCAGATGATAGTGAGTCATACGAGAATACTACTCATCAATCTTATGTATATGAAGATGACAAGTCTGAATAAATTTATTTTTTCTGTTAATTTGTAACTTTATATGCATTAAATAAAATTTATGTTTAATAAAATTTTTTAGCTATGAGCATGCGTTTTTTCTAAATAATAATGAATTAATACCCTAAACCCCAAAATCACCAAACACTAAACCCCAAACGGCGAGTTTGCATAAAATTACTAATTATGCTAATTTATGAGTAGAACATATGTTTAAATTTTCAAGGGCACCAATTTTTTAGGGTTTAGAGGTTGGTGTATTTTGGGTTTAGGGATTCATATTTTGCGATGGATTTACGACAGAGTCCTCGAAAATCCCTCGAAAAATTTTCATTTGGGAGGGATTTGCAAGGTATACATCGCAAATCCATTACAAAATACGAATTCTTAAACCCCAAAATATACCAACCCCTAAACCTTAAAAAATTGGTAAATTTATATCGACATTGACGCAAATGACGATAAAAGTTTACAATCAGATGATTATGATTCTGCAGATGATGTTGAGTCAGAGGAGAATACTACTCATTAATCTTATGTAATTGAAGATGACAATTCTGAATAAATTTATGTTTTCTTTTTAGTTTTTGAATTTTTTATTAGATTTCTCATTATGCTAATGTATTAGTAGAACATGTGTTTGTAGTTTTTTGCGAAATGTATTTTTAGGGTTCGGGGTTTCATATATTTTGGGGTTTTGCTATTTGTTTTTTTACGACGGATTTGCGACGGAATCCTCGCAAATCCCTAGAAAAATTTTGTATTTGTCGCAAATCCATCACAAAATTTGAGCGATAAATAAAAAATTGGTAAAACTTTTGAAGCGAATCTCAAATTTTGCGAGGGAGTCATCACAAATCCCTCGAAAAGTTTGAAATTAATGAAAAAGTGGAAAATCTTATTGGACTGCGTTATTTGTAACTGAATCGCGATGATTTTACGACGATAACAAAAATATATATGTATAGGAATCCTCTCCTCTCTTCATTTCACACAAATCCTCTCTCTATCTCTAAACTCTCTCACTCGACACTCTCTCTCTCTCTCTAACCCGGAAAAGGTAAATTTTTCTTAACTTTCTTTTAATAATTAATTATTTAATTATTAAATAAAATTATTTAGTTAATTTTCCTTGACTAGATAGTTTTAGAATTGGAATTTAGGATTTTTGGAATCTTAGAATGGTTTTTAGGACTTTTTAATTCTTTGCTCAACACATTTGTAATTTAAATTTGTAGATGTCATTCAACGAAAACGATTACTCTCGCTTTTTATCGGCCGAAAACTGAGGCCTGCCGTCCAACCAGGGAAATGCAGCAGAGAACGACCCGACGAACACCTCAGGATTGCCTTGATTTTAGTTTTTTTTCAGTTTGATAATATATTTTTTTAATTAAAATATTTATGTAAAATTTAGAAATTTTAAACTATTATTTTCTAATTTCATTTTCACTCATTATTTTTTATTAATTAAATGCAAAATTTGAAAACAATATAATTCATTATTTGCTACGGATTTGCGGTGGATTTGCGAGGAGCCGTAGCAAATCCATGGCAAATGGTTTTTTGTAATTCCTGAGCTAATGTGGCGCAAATCTATCACAAATTTGCTACGGATTTGCGGAAGATTTGCTATGTGCGATATTTTCTAGCAATTCACTCGTAAATTTGCGAGAAACAATCTGTGAAGAGTTGTTTGCGATGGAACTCTGTTTCTCACAAAATTTTCAATGCATTTGCGGTGCAATCCACTTGCGACTCTCGATTTTCGAGGGAACTATTTTCTTCGCAAATTCGTCACAAATGCTCATTTGCGGCGGATTTGAAAGGCAAAGTTCCCTCGCAAATGAGCTGGTTTTTTGTAGTGTCAAAATAATTTTGAAACCAGTTGAAAATTGTGAATGTCATGTAAAGAAGAAGATGCAACACATGAAAAGATATCTGCAAGAAGTTCTTTTGGTAGAGACTCAAGAGAAGTTGATGGTTGTTTGCAAGATTTCTTTATGGGTAAAGAAGAAGAACGAGATGCCATGTCTTGTAATTTGAAGTAATTGTGATGTCGATTGAATATGTTTATTTATAGAAGATAGAATGGTTATGACGTAATTATGAAGATGTGCCATCTTAACTAATTGAAAGCATCTATGTGACAGAAGGAGCAATGAACACTTATTTAATAGGTAGAGAAGCAAAAGAAAAACGAAGATGCGCGATTTTTCAGTTGATTATTATAAGGAACCCTTTTACAAAAAAATGAATTTTATCCTCCCCTTGTATATAATTAGTTGAAATTACAACGTTTACCTAAATTATATTTAGGTGGTATATGACGTTGATAGATATGACGACGTCTAAAAAAGCTTTCTAACTTGGCCTTGTCTAAAAGTTTTAAAAGGCCTTGTATAATTGGTTGGTTTTGTTGTATTTGTCACCAACGGTTACAGAGAAGGGGTCAAGTTTTACTCCAACTAAAACCTAGCTGTAAGTGTACAACATCAACAGTTATAATTAGGAATCGAATCCACACGGACTAGGAGTCACACTTAGAACATATATGATTTTGGACTAAGATAAGAACAATATATGCAAGAGTTTTTTCATTGTTTTTATTTGGTTTTTTACAGTTTTATGGATGCAAATGAACCTACTCTATATGCTAATGTACATAGGATAGATCAATGAAAAGATATGCATCAAACATCAGCAAGTTAAAGTAAACAAGCAGGAGTTAAAAACAACTAGGGGCATAATGTTTCTATCTAGAACATAACCACTAAGGTAGATCCTCTCCACTTTTGAGGTTCGTGATTCTATGCTAAGTATCAAGGGACTTCGACTTTCATATTGTCTTAATATAAATAAACATGCATTAAATCGATCAAGACTGATTGTTCACGATTCTAAGTCAGTTCACTTTTGAAGCCTACTTAGAAAGGCTCATCAAATACTATATCCAGCGATTAGTCAAGATTTTGGAATGCAAACCACTATAGATATATATTCACAAACCAGTTTTGTATGTGACATCATTAACGTACGAGCAAAGATGATAATCTTATTGATAAAATTTAATCCAATAGTAATCCTATTCAAGCAAACTCATTGCCTTCTTGTAATCCACTGTCTAACATGAAAAATAATAGATTAAAAACATGTAAGCACGAAAATAATCATGGCAACAAGCATTCATATCAAATCAAAGGGAGAATGATATATAAAACTGAACGATGGAAAAAATATGGATGTATTGAGATGAGAAGGGTCTTTTGGAGGCTACAAGGGGCACGAACCAAAAAGGTGTCATCTCTGCCTCCTTAGGCACTTATTCGATCTAAAAACTAAAACAACTCTCTCCAAAAAAAGGTAAAAACAACTATTTATAGTACATTTCCTCATTAGGTCAAAATGTGCAAAACCAAGCCTTAAGGTCTCTAAATTTTGGGTTTCGTGTAATGAGGTCTTGAGTTGAATTATTGGGAATAAAAAGGCTCGGAATAGATCCAGTTGACTCTGGAGAATGTCTGGTTCGAAACCCAGATAGTCTATCTTTTATTTTGGCCTTTCTACACACCCTTCATTTGCGAGACAACTAGACCAGTCTTCAGTAAAATTTGTGTAACTCTTTTTCCACTGCTTTAAATGATGCGAGACCGCCTTGATATAAAAGCTAGTTCTATTCTCTAGCTCCTGTCCAAATTTCATTGAAATCCATTGAGGGCAAGGCCTTATCCTCGGATGATATTTCTGATGCTCTGAAACTGTCAGAAACTGACATTGCTCAAATTAGCTCCACAGAGCTCCAAATGTCATTGGTTAACCTGAAAGGACTTGAAATACCATCAATATAGGAAAACTACTTCTAATCGTTGAGAATTGCATAAAAACCAATAAAACATACTAAAATCTAAAGGAAAAATGGTAAAATAATGGTGTTATATACTCCTCCGGACTTAGCTTCTAACTCCTCCTCGAGCTGAGAAAACGAAGAACAGAGAAGAAGTTTGAAAAATTGGAAACTTACCTGAAAGTTCTGATCTTATTAGTGACTTTAGCTGTCAAAATCCAGTAACACCAGAGTCAAGATTAAAGAGAAGCATCAGTAATAACTACAAGTCTAACAACATCCCCAATTCAGTCGCGATCGACAAGAGTGACCCAGGATCTCCACCATCACTCCTAAAATCTACAGCGAGCGGTCTTTTCGAGGGAGTATTGATCAAAGAACACATAGACTTAACTCAATCAAAATCCTAACATCTTACAATCCACATTCAGTTCATTTCTTCTTCCTTATTCACTTTTTAAATGCTTTTTAGAGGCTGATTTTTTTCCCCACTTTTTTAGGGTATCATTTTATTTTTTCTATCACCCTTTGAGAATCGATTTCTCCCTACTTTTCTAGGATATCATTTTATTTTATTTTTTCTATCGATCTCTTTATTATTACTTTTTTCTTTTAAAGCATGTTTGGACTTATTGGCTAATTCATTGCCTTACATCCAAAATCCATCAAATATAAGCATCTTTTTGAGGATTTTTATTAAAAGAAAAGAGGGGAACTGTAGTCTAATGTTTTTGAATCTGAAAAGAAGTCTGATTCAATGCATACCTAGCCGCAAGAAAAGAAAATTAAGTTAATTAAGTGTTGAGTGGCTTAGGATTACCCGGATATCAAGTGATATGGTTCCTTGGTTAGCTGATCCACCTGAACTTTCCCGAATGGTTAAACTGCAGTCAAGCACTGACACTATTGACACTAGACATTAATCACTTGGTTAGTTCAAAGTCAAGCTCATTTCCGGACTATTTTGGCTCAATAAAAACTTTTTGGTTTGAAAATTTTGAAAACGACTCAAAAATTAAGAAAAAGAATCAAAAACAAAAAAGAAGCATTACTAACAATAAAAAAAACCCCGGACTTAACTTACACCGTCCCGGTGTAAAATCAAATGAAGAAGGTACTGTAAACTAATGCAAAAGAGAGGGAATAGAGTTACTAGGATGTTGTCAAAAATATGGAGAGTTAGACGCCCATTTTTGATGTTTCGGTAAACCGGAAATGAAGGGAAATGGTCTGTTTTAGGACTGCTCCGACCAAACTAAAAAACTTCCTACAAAATAGCAAATTTGGTTAGTAAAAATGAATTATAAAGGTTGAGCTCATACCAATGTTGTTATTGCCGAGTTTGGTCTCTTCAGAATGCTCAGTTTGGCTCATCTTGATGAGAAACTGGGATGGTGCGATTCTGACCGTATCAAATGTGATCAAAGGGACAACGACCACAACTGGAGCATCTAAAGAGCAATCTAAGCCAAACGAACATTCACCGGAACATCATTAAATACCTTTAGGAAAACGTGAGAAAGAGGCTGGCAGATATATTCATCGACTTTTGGCTCAACGGGACACAAAACCGACGAATTTGGTTTCTATGAAACTCATCCAGGAGTTGGACCAAGTCCTACTGCTGAAGATGCCCGGATAATGTGGAAATTTTATGAAGAACAATCCAAGCAGATTTGGAAGTGCTCATACTTCACTTTAGAGTGTCGGTTTGGTTAGAACCCGAAGAAAAACTTGGCGAAGACCATATCAAGCTTCGCCAACCGAACCAATGTGTCAAATTGACAATTTACTACTTAGTAGCATATGAATAAGGCATTTCTCAAGAAAAACTGAATGTGGATGAGAAATGGCTATGCTGATTGGATCACTCATAGCTTCAAGATAATCTTCATTATAAACACAATATCCTTTGGCATGAATTGAAACTGAAGTTTCTTTCTCGGAGTTCCTTTGAAGTCCAAATTCTTGCAATTTTTTCTCCATAGGCTCGCCTTTGTGTTTAAAGGTCTTTTAGGGGGTTTTAAAACCTTGACATTTCCCTTAGATCCTTTGTGAGGTGCTGGAAATAACTTTGTTTATTCCGTGCCTGACGGCAATAAAATGGCTAAGATGCAAAAAATTGCTCAGTTTAGGCTCCTTGTAGCTTCAAGCGTGTATTCTTGTGTTCTTGAGGTTCCAATCAACAAAATCAAAATAAAATGGTACATATATGTTAAATTGACTAGGTTACTTTGAAAGATTTGAGCTTATGCATTATTCGGCCAAGAGAATGTGAAAATTGGATGTTTGGCATTATTTTTCTCAACCAAAAGCATGTCCGGATGGGAAATGGATTGGTCGGGATGTGGAAATGGAAGGTCGGGATAGGTAAAGGATCATAAAGGGCTATGACCAGGTGGTAGAAGGCTGAGGATCGTAGCTGGGCAGCTTAGGGTACGCGGCCGTTCGTGGAGGCAAAATGCCTTAGCAATTTTGGGCACAAAGCCCTTGACACCGTTCAGGGGGTGTTTTGTGGTGGCGACCAGTTGTGGAGTTCCCTAAACCGGTGATGGGTGCTTCATGGAACCAGGTGGTGGATTCCCTGCGACTGGTCGATGCTTTGTTCTTGGTGAGATCCAGTATTACGGCTCAAACGTCCATAACATGTCCAAATTGAATTTTCTCCATTCTTCTTCCTTTCCAAAATAGATTCCTACGAAAAACAAAGTATTTAAATCGTTAAACATTTATTAGAACCTATAATAAAAATAAAAATCAAATAAAACTCAAGAAATAAAACGTATGAGTTGCCTCTCATAAAGCGCTTGTTTAAAGTCAATTAGCTCGACTCCTGGGCGTTTTTAGAGGTGAGGAAGCCTTAGTGGAGATTTAAATCTCCATCCTTTTACTGTAGATCCTTGAGAGGAAATGTCCTCTCGTTCTTGTACTTCTACTTCCAATGCAACCGTTCAAATCGGTTGAGGACACTGATAAGCTCATATTTTCATCCGAGATGGCACTGCAAGCGTACAGATGTACGTTGTAGTGGTTCGGGATCGAATCCATAG
>OVAN01014806.1:0-11765 GCA_900406275.1 Anastatica hierochuntica
TCCGAATACATACTAAAAACCGTAATTCTCTAATGAAAACCGTAATAAAAACCGAAAAAATACGAATACATCAGGTATCATTTTATTTTTTCTATCAACCTCTTGAGAATCGATTTTTCCGTACTTTTCTAGGGTATCATTTTATTTTTCTATCAATCTCTTTATTCCTTTTTTTCTTTTAAGCACATTCGGATTTTATAGGTCCCGAAATTCACAATAAGGACAAGCATCTTTTTTGATGATCTTAGTTAAACATGATAGAGGGGAACTGCAGACTAATGTTACTGAATCTGAAGAGAAGTTTGATTCAATGCATACCAAGCCCCAAGAAAAGAAAATTAAGTTCATTAAGTGTTTAGTGGCTTAAGATTACCTGGATATCAAGTGATATGGTGCCTTAGTTAGCTGATCCACCTGAGCTTTCCCGAATGGCTAAACTGTAGTCGAACACTGACACTACGGATACTAGTCCTTAATCACTTGGTTAGTTCAAATTCAATCTTGTTTTGGGACTGATTTTTGACTCAATAAACTGTTTCTGTTTAAAATTTTTTTAAAGCAACTCAAAAATCACGAAAAAGAATCAAAAACAAAGAAAAAGAAGCATTAGAAACAATAATAATTCCCCCAGACTTAACTTACACCGTCCTGGTGTAAAATAAAGTGAGAAAGGTACTAAAAACTAATGTAAAAGATAGAAAATAGGATACTAGGTTGCTGGTCGAAAATATGGAGAGTACGACTATTTTTGATGTTTCGGGTAAACCGAAATGAAGAACAATGGTCCGTTTTTGTAATCCGGGAAGATTGCTCCGACCAAACTGAAAATTTACTAAAAAAATAGCAAATATGGTTAGTAAAAATGAAGCTCATATAAATATTGTTGTGGCCGAGTTTGGTCTCTCTGGAATGCTCGGTTTGGCTCATCTTGATGAGAACTTGGGTTGGGGTGAATCTTACCGCTCCAAGGCTGTTTTTTTTCTTGAGAAACACCTTCTTCATATGCTACTAAGTAGTAAATTTTCAATTTGACAGATTGGTTCGCGTGGCGGAACTTGGTTTGGTCTTGGCCGAGTTTTCTTCGGTTTCTAGCCAATCCGGCGCTCCAAAATGAAGTACGAGCGCTTCCAAATATTCTTGAGTTGTTCTTCATAAAATCCCCACTTTATATGGGCATTTTTAGTAATAGGACTTGGTTCAACTCCTAGATAAGAGCTTCAGAGAAACCAAATTCGTCGGTTTTGTGTCCCATTGAGCCAAAAGTCGATGAAGATCTCTGCCAGCTTCTTTCTCACGTTTTTCTGAAGATATTTAATGATACTCAGCTGGTGTGGAAGTTCTTTTTTCTTAGATCGTTCTTTAGATGTTACGGTTGTGGTCTTTGTTCTTTTGATAACATTTTTGAGCCTTAGGATGTGGATGACAAATGGCACTGCCTTGACTAGATCACTCATAGCTTCAAAATAATCTTCATTTTGAATACAATACTCCTTGGCATGAATTAAAACTAAAGTTCTCTCTCGGAGTTCCTTTGAAGTCTAGATTCTCGCAATTTTTGCTTCATAGGCTCGCCTTTGTGTTAAAGGGTCTTTGAGGGAGTTTTAATACTTTAAAATTTCCCTTATATCCTTTTTGAGGCGATGGAAAAAACTTAGTTTATTCCGTGCTTGGCGGTAATAAAATGGCTAAAACTTAGTTTATTCAAGTGTGTATCCTTGTGTTCTTGAGGTTCCAATCCTGAAAAAATCACCAAAATGGTATATAGATGTTAATTTTACTTAGATACCTTGAAGTTTTTGAGTTTATACATGATTCGGCCAAAAAATGTGAAAATTGGACGTTAGGCAATGTTTTCTCGGCCAAAAACACGTTCGGATGGGGAATGGGATGGTCAGGACGTGGAAATGGATAGTCGGGATGGGTTGAGACACGAGGAAGGTTGTGACCGGGTGTCGAACTAGCTAGGACCACTGTTGGACACCACAGTCCACGCGGCCGGTCGGGAGTGGATTTTGCTCAGGCGGCCAGTCTTGGGGTTCCATGGAACGGTGCTGGGAGTTTCCTGGGACTGAGTGGTGATACTCTTACGACTGGTCGATGCTCTTATTTTGGCGAGATCCTGTATTATGGCTAAAACGTCCAGAATATGTCCGGATCACATTTTCTCCATTTTTCTTCCTTTCCAAAGTAATTTCCTCCCATATAACACTTTTTAAAGTCAATTAGCTCAACTCTTGAGAAATTTTAGACGTGAGGAAGCCTCACTAAAGAGTTAGATCTCCATCCTCCTGTTGTAGATCCTTGAGATGAAACCTCTTCTTGTTATTGTGCTTCTTCTTCCAATGCAATCGTTCTGATCGGTTTAGGGGATCTAACCTCCATTATTGGATATCCATGGGGTGCTATCTGGTAGTGAAGGTCCTTATTGACATCATTGCAATGCATTTTCTCATTTGGCCAGTCCATGACAGCTCCTACAGTTGCAAGAAAGTCTCTTCCAAGTATTAAACTTAACAAATGCTTGTCTGCTATGTCAACAACCTGAAAGTCAGTAGGCAGAAGAGCGTTATAGATTCTTACTAAGATACCACATAATGATCCTACATGTCTTCTTATTGATCCATCAGCGAAGATGATACACATCTCCAAAGTCTTGAAGTTTATTATACCAATTCGTATAGCGATATGTGTTGGCATGAGGTTTACTCCAGCTCCGGAGTCGCATAGAGCGTTCTCAAAGACTTTTTTGTTGATGGAACATTTAATTGGGAAGAGTCTAGGTCTTCAAAAGTTAGAAGTGTGGTGTAATGCCTGTTGGGATCCCTGATGTTGTTGAACATGCCTTCAATGCGTTCCAAGTCATGTGTTTTGTGCTCAATATACTTCCTGAGCTCTTTAGTGGCCCATGCTTCATCAAATGTCATATCAGTTGGTAAATCTTGAGATAACTTGATAAATGCTTCCCAATTCTCCGATGAATTGGAGAGATTTGCTTCTCTTGATCTCAAATTGAAATTGTCACTTCTGAACTCAAACTAAGACCTAGATTACGGCTGAGTTGCTCGAATTCTTGTTGTCCTCTTGAAGGGTGTTTGTTATCCTACTCCTTGGGGCAAGTTTTGATTGTCCAAAGACTGGAAATCAAAAGCTAGAACCTCTCTCCCTTCAGGTCATTAAGCTTAGTGACAAATTTAGTGGAATTTTTTTCATTCTCCACTAGTTTCTTCTCAATGTATTTGAGATGAGAGCTTAAGAGATCAAGATTGATCTTGATATCTCGAGTCTTAGGGGTTTCTTGGTCCATTCTTCCCATGCTTTCCTTTTCCTCTTTCTGGTCATCTTCCATCTTCTTGTTCGTTCCATTGGCTTTAGACACCAATTCTTTCAAACTATCTTTCAGCTCTTTAATCCTTTCATCATGTTCTTCCTTGAACTTTTTGATCATTAAATTTAAGACTCTAAATTCCGAAGAACAGCTCTTTTTCTTGGCTTTCACATCCTCAGCCAAAGACTCAAGTCTTTTGTCCATAGATTTCACGTTCATCCTCTCTTCAAGGTGATTTTCAGTTTGGGTTTCTGTGGAATTCCGTGGGAGCGAGTGTCAAATAGCTCTCGGACAGCGGCTTCTATGTGACTTAGGCTTATGTTTAGGCCTTGAATAGTGAGTTCAAGCTTCTCAATTCTCTCCTCAAGGGCGAAGTATTGATTATCTATAGTAGTATAGATTTTATGCTCCGTATCGCTTTGAATCTCGAGGAGTTGCTCTGTGAGATGCTCGACCTAGAGCTCCAGAGATTTAAGAGGTGTATAGGGACTTGGAGGATGAGGGAAGAAACGTGATATCTCTGACCTTTGAGTGCTAGGTCTTGAGAGATATCGCAGTTGCTCATGGGGAAGAAAGCTGTAGAGATTTCGGTTGAGAGATCTTCCTTCACGGTTTTGAAGTGTAGGTCTTCTTTGCTGGGGCTCATGGGAGTTTTCCAGTGGTATTGAGTCAAGATACCATCCTCCTTGAGTAGATTTGTGGCCTGTACTTCGCCTCCAATCACGTTCTCCATGAGGTTGATCTCTTGGCTCAACATAGGCATGGCCAAAACCTAACCGTAACCGTATTTCGGACCGTAACCATTATGTTTTCAAATCGTAACCAGACTGTAACCGTATGAAACGGTTACAACCATAACCGTTACGTTTTCAAACTGTAACCAAACCGTAATCGTCAACCGTAAAAATATATTAGTTATGGTTAAACGTAACTTTTAACCGTAACCGTATTTAAACCGTCGGATAACCGTAAAATTGTAACCGTTTTTTTAAAAAGAATTATATATATATATATATATATACACATATTTTACGTGAACTCTATTAATAACAATATGCATGAACCTTATGCATTGACAAAAATTGATCGATACCATTATATTCATAGTTCATAGTTCATAGTTCGGTTATCACTTTTATTAGCATTAAAATATATACCATATATTTATTCATCTTATAAAAGACAATCAAAATTCAAATTTATTCATTTAAAAAAGTCAAAAAATTTCATAGTTTATTGCTTTCACTTCTATCTTCGTAATGTATTTGACGTAGATTTACTCTTTTCCATCCAAAATCCATCAAAACTATGAAAAATATGAATATAGATCACGTTTTATCATCAAAACTATGAAAAAATATGAATCTGATCGTTTTGGTTGGATTTAACCAAAACTAAACCAGTAAATCTTAATAAGAACACCTACTTTTTTAGTGTAAAAAAAAACAAAAAATTTTCCTTGGATTTAACATTTAAATTTCAAAACATAATTTTAATATAATTATTATTATTAAGTTAGCTAATTTTATTTATCTTATCAAAATAATTTTTTAAATATAATAATAACTAAAATTATTAACCGTTTCTTAATTATCTGATAACCGTAACCGTACCTAACCGTAACCGTTTAACCGTAACCGTATTCAACCGTAAATGTTTTAACCGTATATTAAATGGTTAAGGTTAAGGTTAAGCATTTTTTTAATCGTAACCGGTGGTTAATTAACCTTAACCATGGTAACCGTAACCGTGGTCATACCTAGCTCAACATACTCTCTCTGAGGCTCATAGACATGGGGATAATATTGAGTATCATCCATGAATTCGGGTGAGTGAGGATTATGGTAGCTAAATCCTTCAAAATTTTTGTCCATGACTGTAGAGAGGCTTAGGGTTTCGATTTTTAGACTTTGGTTCTTTGTATTTTTCCTGAAAAACACAAGAGAAACAATTAAATAGGTTAGTATGATTGAAAAATCATATTCCTAGTAGGAAAAGGATAATTCCAAGTGTGATTATCTACAAAATAAAAGGGAGCACAATATTATTAGTAAGTTAATCTAAATCCTAAGTGTTAAAACCCTAAAAGAATTAAAATAAGTTAGAAGAAAAAAAACCCTAAATATTTACAAGAAAACCAATTTTTTACAAAGAAATCGGAATTGCAGAGAAAAAGATAGAAAGAAAGAAAAAGTTTTCCTAGACTTAATCCTACATCTAAATCCTAAGGTAAATATGATGCGAAATCAAGTTTTACCCCAGTTAAAACCTTGCTGCAAGTGCACAACATCCACAGTAATACTTAAGAATCGAATCCACAGGGACTAGTAGTCACACTTCGAATCTATATGATTTTAGACTAATCTAAGAACAAAATATGCAAAGGTGTTGTTGTTTTTATTTGGTTTTTATAGTTTTATTAATGCATATGAACCTACTATACATGCTCATTTACAAAGGATAGATCAATGAAAAGATATGCATTAGACAGTAGAAAGTTTAAAGTAAACAAGTACTAGTTAAAAACGACTAGGAGCATGAAGCTTCAGTCTAGAACACAACCACTAAGGTAAATCCTCTCCACTTTCGAGGTTCGGGATTCTTTGTGTAAATAACAAGATTCATCGACTTTTGCACGGGTCTAAAATATAAAAACATGCATTAACTTGATCAAGACTGATTGTTAACGATTCTAAAGTCGGTCTACTTTCAAAGCCTACCTAGAAATCACCAAATACTACATCCAGCGGTGAAACAATCTTTTGGAATGATTATCGCTATAGATCTATTCCCGTACCAGCTTTTGTAGGGGAACAACTTTAAGAATAAATAAAGGTGATAACATTATTGATAAAACCTAATCGACTAGTAATCCTATACAAGTAAACTCATTAACGCCTTGTAACATACTGCCTAACATGCAAACTAATAGACTAAAAACATGTAAACACAAAATCAATCATGGCAGCAAGCATTTAAATCAAAGGGAGAAGGATAGATAAAATCGAATGATGAAAGAAATATGGATGTATTGAGATGAGACGAATCCTTAGGAGGCTACAAGGGGCATGAGCCCAAAGGGTGTCATCCCTGCCTCCTTAGGCGTTTATTCGATCTAAAACCTAAACAACTCTCTTCAAAACAAAAGCTAAAAGAAACTACTTGTAGTACATTTCCTCATTAAGTCAAAAGTGTAAAACCGGTCCTCTAAGGCCTCTGTATGTTGGGCTCCATGTAAAGAAGTCTTGAGTTAATTTCTTGGATATAAAAAGGCTTGGAATAGATCCATTTGAATCTAGAGAATTTATGGTTCGAAACCCAAATGGTCTTCCTTTTATTTTGGCCTTTCTACGCATTCTTCATCTGTGAGGCAGCTGGACCAATCTTCAATAATATTAGTGTAACTCTTTGTCTACTACTCCAAATGATGCAAGACCACCTTGGTAAGAAAGGTAATTGAATTCTATAGCTTCTTCATATCAAACGATAATTCTGATGCTCAGAAACTGTCCAGAAACTGACTTTGCTCCAATTAGCTCCACAAAGCTCCAAATATCATTGGTTGACTTGAAATGACTTGAAATATTACAAATAGAAGAAAACTACTTCTAATCGTTGAGGTTTGCATAAAAACACCAATAAAAAACATACTAAAATCTAAAGGAAAAATAGTAAAATAATGATGTTATCAGATACCTTTCTCTGAGATCATGTGACCAAGAACAATCTCATCCTGCACCATGAAAGTACACTTCTCCCAGTTTAGAACCATGTGCTTCTCTTCACATCGTTCTAAAATCCTGCAAAGGTTAGATAGACAATTAGAGAATGAAGAACCATATACAGAGAAATCATCCATAAAAATTCCATGATGTCTTCAATTAAATCAGTAAAAATAAACATCATGCAGTGTTGGAATGTCGCTAGTGCATTGCATAATCCAAATGGAATTCTTCGGTAAGCATATATCCCATAAGGACACGTGAATATGGTCTTCTCCTAGTCTGCTGGATGGATGGAAATCTGAAAGAAACCTGAATAACCATCAAGAAAGCAATAATAAGGATGGTTAGCAAGTCTCTCAAACATTTGATCAATGAAAGGAAGGGGAAAGTGATCCTTTCTAGTGGCTGAGTTCAGCTTTCTATAGTTTATGCACATCCTATGGCATGTGATTGTCCTGGGAGGAATGAGCTCATTCTTCTCATTTGTGATGACAGTGATCCCACCTTTCTTTGGGACTACATGACGCAGAGTATCCTAGGTGTTGTCAGAGATAGGATAAATCACATCTACACCCAAACGTTTCAGAATCTCCTTCTTGACAACTTCCATCAGCTATGGATTGAGTCTCCTTTGATGTTCAATGGATGTCTTGGATTCATCCTCCAAGTGGATCATATGCATATAGAGATCTAGACCAATACTTGTGATATCATCCAAAAAATACCCCAATGCTTTTCTATACTTCCTCAACTTCGAAAGAAGTAAGGCAGTCTTAGTGTTATTAAAGTTAGCATTAACAATCACAGGGTATGTAAAATTGTGGCCCAAGAAAACGTACTTCAATCATGCAAGCAATGACTTGAGCTCGAGTTTTGGAGCTTTCAGCTCGTTCCAAACAGACTTTGAACTCGCCACAAGGGCAGTAGATGTCGCAGATGATAGATCCTCGAACTATATGTATGCGACCTGCTTCAAAATTATTGGTGTTGAGTCCAGAAATGCGGCAACCTTAGATGTGTCTTCATTCAGAAACCCATATTCGCTTTCAATCTGAGTCAAAGCAACTCGTAGTGGCTCCTCTGTGTACAACTCTTCAGTAGACTCCTCAATCACATTAGTGAGCGTATCTACCCAGAAGGTGTGTCCATCAATGGTGGTTTCTTCATAGACTTCTCAATATTGAATCACATGGTCTGTAAGAGATCTAATCTTTCACAGTAGTACGAAAGGTCCAGTATCCTCTCGTTTCTCAGATGCGATGTTCTGAAGAATGTCACTACATTCTGCAGTAAGCATAGAGACTCCCATCTCTAATGTCATCTTATCAGAAAGAATCTCCTTAATGTACAATTTAAGAGACGGTACCATCTTAACCGCCTCGAAGAAAGGCAATCTAACGTGTAACTCGCCTGCCAGATTCTTCAACTTCTCATACTCACACTCTTTGACTTTCAGTCAGGTTCTGGAAGGATAAGGGACATTAAGAACATAAGGCAGTGGTGGCATATACTCGTTTTTCAGCGTCTGCAAGAATGTGATCGATGTTTGGAAATTTGGTCTCTGCGTTGTGCCTTGGAGAGATCGATCCAGGTGGATTGGATCGATCGATCCATTCCATTTTGCCAGAAATTGCATCTGATGCAATTGCACTAGATCGGTTGATCGGTTCCCGGGATCGATCGATCCTTTCCTCTCTGCCCTTGTCAGCAATTTTTCCACTTCTCAATGTGATTGCATTACAGTATTCTTAGGGGTTCTTTTTTTTCTGGAATGGCGCCCGACGGGGCTCTGTTGCTAGCAGAAGTCTGAGCAACCTGTGTTTCCAGCAACTTCATATGAGTACTCAATTTTTCGAACTTCCCATTGAGATCATTGTACGTGTTGTCCACTTTCTGATTGATGTCTGTCGCGTAGTTGGTCTGATTCTCCAATACTTGTTGTACCATTTTCTTCAGATCATTATTTCTTAGTTCTGATTATGGTAACCTCATTTGTAGTTATTATTGAAATCCCCTAAACCATACTGTTGCTTCTGTTGATACCCATTGTTCCCAAAACCACTATTATGGCCCTTGTTCTAGAATACACTTGTACTCTGAGAAAATGGCTTGTTCTAAAACTGATTTTGCATGTTACCCATAGACGGGTACACCTTATCTTGTGGGTCCTCTACATTCGTGCTACGGTTAGAGAGGTTAGGATTATTCCGGCAATTCTGATTGAAGCCTTTGTTACCGAAATTTCCCTATCCTCCAATGTAGTTCACATCAGCATTTTATTAATCAGGGCCCTCAGAACCATATTCTTGATACACATGAACATCAGGATGGTCTGCAACAAATTGTACTGACCTCTGATCTTTCTTTAGTAGAGCAGCTAGCATGGCCTAAATCATCTCATCAATTCTTTGAATATATTGCAAGGCTTCCTCTACCGCGATCAAAATCAAACTTGCGGTTTTCTAGGCTACTCGACATATTGTTCACCAACGTGTATGCTTCTCCCACATTTTTATCATGAAATCAACATTGCTGGCAATGTCCATGGCGTTATGATACTTCTCCTCAACTCCATTGTAGAAAATGTTAAGGAGATTCTAGTCTGTGAAACCATGAGGTGGGCAATCATTCGTGTACTCCTTGTATCTATCCCAGGCTTCATGGAAACTTTTTGTGCCCATTTGCTGAAATCCAGCGATCTTTTTTCTGAAAGACATAGACTTGGATTTTGTGAAGAAGTTCCCCAAGAAAGCTGCTTTAATCTCCTCCCAAATGATCAAAGAGTTGGGTTCCAAAACCGTTGTACCATCACATAGCCTTGTCATTAAGCGAGAAGATGATATTGCATTAAGCGAGAAGATGATAACCTGCATTCTAAATCTTTGGCAGGTACTCCATTATGTTGAATGATATTGCATATTGCTTCAAACTTCTCTAAGTGGTGCATTGGGTTATCATATGGTAACCCATGAAATTGGTTATGTTGCACCAAGTTGATGAGACCAGTTTTGATCTCAAAGTCTCTCCTTTCAATAGGAGGCGGACGAATCCCATCTCAATTCGCATAGAAAGCCTCAAGAGTATAAGATTGTGCCAGAGTCATCCTTTGCTAAGGTTGATTCACGCCGTGTTGTCCAGCAGCTGCAACATTTTGCTGGTTGGTTTTTTGAACACCAACATTATCACCACCACAAGCATGTGGGTCGATTCCTGAAAGGGCTTCGGGAAAAAGAGGATTGTTCTGGATCTATAAGTTCTCAATGTTGTCTCCCATAGTGTAGTCGAACTAAGACTCCAGAATAGCCTCAAGTGACTTCTGTTTCCTCTCTAGACGTCCAAGTTCCAGCTAAAAATCAAGAAGATTCGCTTTTCCTTGGCTTCCAGTGCGAGGTCTATTTTTGCACCTGAAAGCACAAAAACAAAGAAGAAAAAGAAGAGATTAAACAAAGTAAAGTAAATGTCTTAGACATGCAATGATCCATAGCTCTAACACTACATATTGGTCCCGACAACGGCGCCAGAAAACTTGATAGCTCAGACTTTCACCCGAGAAATCACTACAAGCATACAATTAAGCACATTGTAGTGGTTCGGGATTGAATCCACAAAGACCAAAGATCACATGAAAATATAGTGAATCACACACGGGTGAAGGACAAAAAGGAAGAGTTTGTAAAGATGCAGAATTCGAAACCACGTAATCAGAAAGAAAAGAAACGAGTGGGTTGTAAATCAATCAGAGAAAAATGCTAAGCACAAGGTGTTCTCAAGGAAATCATTTCATCAGGATTGCATGTTTTGTTTTCAGGGAAACAATTAAGAGCCATCTTGAACTCAATTCACAAGATTAAAATTAACCTACTTCTGTAGCGCTAACTATCTATGTTTAAGGATCTTATACACTAAATTCCGTTTAGTTTTGAATCCTAAGCATGCATTCTAAACAGGACTGATTTGTTCACAAAGTGCTTACACATCAATTTCCATTGGTCTAAGACAATTTTCTCATTTATCTTTCTTTCAGGCATTTAATCAAACACTTGCGGTGCGTTAAACAACCTAAGTTCATAAACTAGGTGATCAAGCCAATTTAAGCATTAAGAACAAAGATAAATGAAGTTCAATTGATAATTCTCCAATCTAACAACCTAACAATCACTGAATCATGGAATCCTTATGTTGAGAGACCCTAACCCAACTAGAAAACTACACACACATGGAAATCAAATCAACGCAAGATGAATTGGATGAAAACATAATGTATTGAAGAGAAAACAAAGGAATAGAGTTCGGAATTTTTCTTCGAATCGAAGTACAGAAGTAGATCTTCTCTCTAACGTTTCAAAGCTCTCCAAAAGGTCGTAGAACTCCAAAAACAACATAATGAAAACTAAATTATGAGTATAGGTTATGTTTTCAAGTATCCCGATTCAGTCTTTGGTTTTCTTCGGTTCAAAAACTGATTTTAAAATTAAACTTTTCGCGACATTGTAAGAATCATTAGGTGGGGTCAAATATGTTAAAGATTAAATGTGTTAGGGCCATTAATTAAATAACCTATTTTGTAGTGGTCACTTTGTGATAAAGGAAACGTTATGGGTATAAGTGTTCAGAAATATTAATATGTGGATACCTTTGGCAATTTCTAGTTTGATGAGGGGTCAAACTAGAAATTGATTCTCTATAAATAGAGGGTTATGGTCCCCAAAGCAATC
>OVAN01014807.1:0-11764 GCA_900406275.1 Anastatica hierochuntica
TAAAAAAAAAAAAAAAAAAAAAAAGCACGTCGGTTAAGCCGATCAAACTAACGAAACAACATATTGATTAGGCGATGCCTTAAACCTTTTTTAATTCAAGATCAAAATTAAACATGTAGACTCTGATACCACTGTTGGAATTCATAACGATTTATAAACGTTTTATAAATATATTTACGAATTTAATTCCCAAGAACCGTGTAAATTATTGATTTTGAATATAATCTACGGGTATCCAATATACTTGGAAAATACGCAGCATAGAGTTAATCTGGATTTGGATCGAGGTTTTAAGCAGTCATGCCTCTACCGGTATCCACACACACACACAAATTAAGTCGGATCGGGTGCTAGTGTCGTTGAGATTATATCTCTAAATTAGACCCCAAAAAATTTGTCTTTGTATAATTTTAGATTTTTTTTATTTCTTTTTTGTTGTCACACTTTACCAACTGATCAACTTTTATATCCTCCTATATATTAAATCAAAGTACACTTAAGTGAAATTTTCTTATGTATCACTCATATAAGAGCTTCCAACATTAACCTAATAATTTGATTGGTTGAAAGATTTAGATTTTTAATTTAATTTTGATTTATTTAATTCATATCTAAATAGACAAATAGACCATGAACTACTTATACTTACTTGCCAAACATCCTTCTTAAATCAATAATTCTTAACTATATTGCCAAACATTAGATTATTTTGTTTATATGTAAATTTCGAGATTATCATATAATATACATTTAAATTATACAATTAAATATGTATTTAAAATTTACCTAAACAATATATATTCTAAGTAAAAAACATGCATTATAATTCGAAAAATATTATGCAAAATTTTAAATTTTGATTTTTTGTTTTATTAGGTTATCATATAATATATAGGTCTAAATTATCATATTTTAATAATTGTTGGAATTAGACTATCATGAAATAAAAAAATCCAAATTTGAGCACCATCTTTGAATTATCAAATTTTTAAGATGAAATAAAATATACAAATTTGATCACCATTTTAGAATAATCATATATTTGAAAAATATATACATTATAAATCTGAAAAATGTTATGTACATTATAGATATGTGACTCACATACACTATTTTATTGGATACAACGTTTTATTGGATATTCTTATATTCTCACATATTTAAACATACACTTACCTAACCTAAACATACATTTTTAATAAAGTCATAAAAGTATATTGGTGTATAAAGTTATATAATTTTTTTAAAAAAGTAAATAATTTTCCTTCTTTAAATATAAGTTATAAATTGCCTTGTTAACTTTCCTTCTTTAGGTACAAATTTATTAACTTAAATAGGAAAAAATCATTGTCTCCATTAACTTTAACATATTTATTATTATTGCCAAACATTTTTCCTTTTTAATGTATGAATTTATTAACTTGAATAGGAAAAAAATCATTGCCTCCATTAACTTTAACATATTTATTATTATTCCCAAATATTTTTCCTTTTTAATGTATGAATTTATTAACTTGAATAGGAAAAAAATCATTGTCTTCATTAACTCATAATTACAAAGCGTTCAACTTTAACGGTTTAAGGACATTCCTTATAAATCCGATTAACAAATATAGAAAATGGCAATTAATCATTGAGATAATTTTGGAAATAATTAAAATGTCTTGGCTTCCAAGATTATTGAAATGTATAAATATGAATGGTTGTAACATATGAAAAATGCAAGATCAAACTTATCATCTACCAAGTTAAAAAAATATCTCGATGTCGTTACTAAAAATTGATTTAATCAATTATCTCAAACCATTTCTACGTAGTATTTCGAGCATAAACGTGAAAGTAGTTCATGTTTGGCGTCAATGTTCTTCATCTGGTGAAACTCTCTAGGTTATTTTAGCGGATCAAAAAGTATATTTAAATGTCTATATTTTGTATATAACTCTTTCTAACAAAGCACTTTAATATTGCATGCACGTTAATATACTCACTTGCATGCACGTGACAAAATTCAATCTTCTGTTGTACACTAAAGTTATATATGAGTAAGATTTGAGCGACGAGTTATATATTTATTAGGTTATTAAAAATCATTCAAACATAAATTGTGTTATTATTATAACCATATGGTATTTGTTGTACATATATTATTTGTTATTTATAATTTTACTTTTAATATAATTTGTTTCAAGGTCATAAAATACATGCAACGGTTCTCTCGACATGCAACGGTCCCCTCAACATGTTTTCTGAGTCAATTCACGAGAGAATAATATTAATTAGTTCTTTTAACTATAGCCTATTTATAAAATAATGTTAGTTAAATTGATTGGATAAATTATTAGGTAGATGCATGATCTTCTTATACCGTTTTATTTTTAAAAATAAAATATATACAGTATGTGTTTCGAATTATAAAATATTTTGAATCAAAATCATCTTATATCAGTTTTAGAAATTATATATCATAAAATATTAAATATTTAATTTTACAAATAAATAATTACATGAAATTTCCATTTACAATGATGAAAAACTTTATAGAAAATTAATATATAGACTTAATGGAAAAATTATTCCTTGTTTAAATTATGAATGGTGTCAGCTACTGGGATATGCAGAGATTGTTCTATGATTTGGAGAAATTGTATCATAAGATTTGTTGGGATATCGTCGGATCTGTGGGATATTGGATCGGATTCATCTCAGTATCATCATTGGAAGATAAGACTACTATAAATGGTTGGTGCCTTATGCTTGTTTTTCATCTCTGTCTTATTCCTTTTTTCTTGGCTTTGCGACATAAACTCAACTTACAACAAACTATCAGACAAAGTAACGAGGGGGATAGTTGGTTTCTGGAAGTGGTGGTAATGGCTCAATTGAGGGTTAATGGTGGAAAAGGCGTGGTCCGAATAGAGCCTATGAGGCTTTCAAAGGCTAGTATAGCTCGCCGAGTTCAGGAGTTCTCCTTAACTCTTATCGGCAGACTTTTGAACCCTGCTGTTCAGCGAATGGAGAATTTGCTTACCAATCTGCCAAAGAAATGGCGGCTGGAGGGATGAGTAGAGGGTGGGGAATTGGGAAATGGGAAATTTCTGTTCAATTTCCAGACGGAGCGTGAACTTCTTAATGTGTTAAATTATGGGCCTTATCATTTCGACGGGTGGATGATTTCTTTGGTCCGATGGGAGCCAGTGGTGTTATCGACATACCCCTCAGCAATTACCTTTTGGGTTAAGCTACAAGACATTCCACTGCATTTGTGGGAAGAAGAGACGGTTAGGGCAGTCGGTAAGGCTATAGGAGAGATAAAGGTGGTGGATGCGGATACGGGCAGCACTTATGTAATTGTTGACAGCTTAAAGCCGCTAGTTTTTACTACAGTATTGCCTTTCGAACACGGTGAGGAGATCGAAGTCGGACTGAAGTACGAGATGTTAAATGGCTAATGTACACACTGCAATTTACTCACACATGATGTGTCAGTGTCTTCGGAGCTTCATACGAGTGATCAACACCATAAGGTTACGGTAAACGGTGAACCGCCAGCTGGAGACTCTCGTTCTGATGGGGTTTCTCGTGAAGGAATGCTCAGGCTACCCGTTAAGCGGGCTCTTGATATGGAGATAGTTGGAAATATGGGTCGGAGGCCACTTGGACGGGAGGGTCGACGGAGGGTCGACTCAAAGTTAATTATGGTTCCTCCTCTGGGAACCGTGAGTCTTATGCGGCTCAAGTGACAAAACATGAGGGCTATGGTGGTGGGAGTCGGGTCTTCAAGACTAAGTCTTATAAGGGTGGTAATAATCGAGTTCATCCAATAGATTCTCGGTCACATGAACCTCCTAAACTATATGTTCCGAAGCGCCGAAATTCTGTGTGGCCGCAACCTTTATATGCGGCCATAGGTGGGCACGACAAGGATGAGATGGTTAGGACTAAAAATGTGGCTCCGGAAACATTGACTCAGGATAAAAGAAAAGCGGTCGCAGTGGCGGAAGAAACTGAGGATGGGAAGTTGCTGGTTACAATGGAGGATAATCTCATTACTAATGATGATTTGTTACTTGAAGATGGTGAGATGGCACGTGAAGGTTTTATGGTGAAGAATGCTGGTGATGTGTTCCTGTCAGGTCCGGTTCCGGATCAACAAGAGCCGCTGGCGGCGCTGGAAGAAGTTCTGAACTCTATGGAAGAGGACACGGGCCTTGGAGAGAGCTCTAATGGAACCGAGAGGGATGAGATAGTGGAGACAGAGGACTCTTCTGGTCTCGTTTATGAAGGTAACACTCCCACTTATAATCAGTCCTTATCGAATTTGGTTGACTTAGCAGAAGAAGTAAAAGGCATTAAGTTGGACAATAGGAACAAAATTTTGGTTAAGGGTAACAAGAGTCCGGATAAATTTAAAGGGATTAGTTCTAGGAAATTGAATAAATTGTTGTTGGTCTCACCTAGGAAACGTGTGGGGACTAAGGGTAAAAATATTCGGATATCATCACACTCTAATTCATTGATATCTCATCTTGCAGGGACAAAAAAATGGCGAATGGGGCAAAAGGAGGTTCGCGGGGTTCGGTGCCTTCCAAGTTAGTGAAGAAAGGAATGGTGGCTCCCCTGAATCCACTGGCTCAACCGTGAAGATAATGAGTTGCAATTGTCAAGGCTTGGGAAGCGACTTGACGAAGGATACTATAAGAGATTTATGGAATAAGTTTAAGCCTGATAATGTATTTTTATCAGAAACCAAACAGTCTTCTTTTCATCTAAAATATTTTCAGTTGCAATTTGGTTTTAATAATTTGTACACGGTAGATCCATTGAGATTAAGTGGTGGTTTGGCTATATTTTATAATAATGAAATAAAACTTGATGTCTTATTTTCTAGTAATCGCATAATCGATGTCAACGCATCTATTTATGGTTTTAAGATTTCAATTTCATTTGTATACGGAGAACCTGTAGCGACTAATCGTTCTTTCGTATGGGAAAAATTAATGGAGATAGGGGATACCAGGAATAAACCTTGGTTGATGATTGGGGATTTGAATGAGTTAACCGGAAATCATGAGAAAAGAGGGGGTAAAATGAGGTATGCGGCATCTTTTATTCCTTTTAACCATATGCTCAGTCATTGTGGAATGACAGAGTTTTCGTGCACAGGAGATCAATTTTCATGGAAATGTACGAGAAATAAACAAAAGGTGCGATGTAAATTGGATAGAGCGGTCGGTAACGAAGACTGACATAATGTTTTTGGGCATTCGAAAGTGGAATATTTGGCGAGGATTGGGTCAAATAATCGACCAATCTTGCTAAAGTTTAATTACAAAACTGAGAAGTTTTTCAATAATTTCCGTTTTGACAAACGCTGGATCGGAAGAGAAGGATTTGCGGAGGTTATAGAAAATGGATGGAAACGCACCCGGAATTTCAGGGAACCAGCTTTTGTCGAAAAAATTCACAATTATCGGAATTCGATTTCCTGGTGGAGGAAAAACAATAGCCCACCAGGTAGGGAGCGAATTAACGCTCTAAAGGCTAAGCTAGAAGAAGCTCAAAATGATGATACGGTCTCCCAGGAAATCATTGTGGACATTAAAAAGAAACTCATAGACGCTTACAAAGATGAGGAAATTTATTGGAAACAAAAAAACAGGAATTTATGGTTAAAAGAGGGGGATAAAAATACGAAATTTTTCCTTGCATCAACAAAACAACAGCGGGCGCGTAACCGGATTTTTGGACTGTTTGATTCAGAGGGATCTTGGGAGGTATCACTAGAGCGAATGGAGAATATAGCGATTGAGTATTTTAATGAGTTATTCAAACCTACTGTGACCGGGGATTTTACACGGGTTCTTGAGAATGTACAACCAGTCATTACGGAATGAATGAATCAGATACTGGTTAAGGACATAACGAAGCCGGAGGTGAGATCTGCCCTTTTTGATATGCATCCGGAAAAGGCTTCGGGGCCTGACGGGATGACGGCTTTATTCTTTCAACGTTATTGGGGGGGGGGGGGGGTTTAGGGGGGGNCCTCGTTAAGTTGGTTTGGGATTTTTTTAGGTATGGACGGCTTGATTCACGTCTCAATGAGACAAATATTTGTCCCATCCCAAAGACGGCTCAACCAAAGCGGATGACAGAACTTAGACCAATCAGTTTATGTAACGTGTGTTACAAAATTATTTCAAAAATATTGTGTCTCAGGCTAAAAAAGTTTTTACCTTCTGTCATTTCAAAGACACAATCGGCCTTTGTGTCTGGAAGACTAATTACGGATAATATTTTGATATCTCAGGAGATGTTTCATGGATTACGCACGAATCAAAAATGTCGATATGAGTTCATGGCCATAAAGACTGATATGAGTAAGGCCTATGATCGGGTAGAATGGTCTTTTTGGAAGCGATAATGCGGAAATTAGGGTTTCATCAGGTGTGGATTTCTTGGTTAATATGGTGCGTCTGCTCGGTGTCTTATAAAGTTCTTTTCAAGGGCCGGCCAATGGGGAACATCATTCCCCAGAGGGGCCTACGACAGGGGGACCCATTATCACCATACCTTTTCATATTGTGCACGGAAGTTCTGATTGCAAATATTAAACGAAAGGAGATGGAAAACGCTTTAACTGTAGTTAAAATTGCACAACAGAGTCCAGCGATCTCACATTTACTATTTGCTGATGACAATCTCTTTTTCTGTAAAGCAGAGGAGACGCAATGCCGAGTCATTTTCGATGTTCTACGAGAATATGGGGTTGCCTCTGGACAAGTTATCAACTTTGATAAGTCGTCAATATTGTTTGGTCAGAATGTTCTTGATCTGACCAAAGCATAGGTGAAGGCAAAATTGGGTATTTTGGCAGAAGGGGGAATGGGTAATTATTTGGGTATTCCGAAAAGTTTGGGCGGGCCGAAAAGCCAGATTTTTAACTTCGTAAAAGAAAGGTTAGGACAGAGAGTTAATGGATGGTCATCCAAATTTCTCTCAAAAGGGGGCAAGGAAATTATGATTAAATAAGTTGCTCTTGCGCTACCCAATTATGTCATGTCAAGTTTTAAGCTTCCCCAAGGGTTAATATCACATCTAACGACTGCGATTGCAATCCAATGGATGTAACCGCGGTCTCCATTGGATTGCATGGGACAAATTATGTATTCCAAAAGAGGCAGAAGGTTTAGGCTTCAAGTCTATAGAGGATTTTAATACGGCCTTACTGGCCAAACAATTATGGAGACTGATACAGTTTCCATTATCGTTAGTTGCTTGGATATTACGGGGTAGATATTTCCGGAACGTTCATCCCCTAAATGCTAGAAAACCACATTTACCCTCGTATGGATGGAGAAGTATTTTTTCATCGCAAGAATTGTTAAAAAAAAGGGTTAGGATAAGGATTGGATCTGAAATCAATACGTTTGTATGGCATGATCCATGGATACCAGATGAAATCCCAAGACCGGCACGAGGTCGAGGCAGTGTTTGGCATCATCGGCTACAAGTACAACATTTAATCGATCCTCTGACACAGGAGTGACATTTACCAATATTATATGAATTTATGAATCCAGAGGATATAGAGTTAATTAGGGGTATCTAACCAAGTCGAACCACAACTTACGATGGATTAGTATGGCATTACTCTAAATCAGGCCAATACACGGTAAAGTCGAGATACAAACTTTTGAATTTGGAGGCGATAAATCGAATTAATAATAATGGTTGGGGAGCGGGCTTGGAGGCTTTAAAAGCCTTCCCATGGACAATAAAGTGTCCACTGAAAATTCAACATTTCCTCTAACAAATCATTAATGGGATTTTGGCGGTGACGACGGCACTAATAGGTAGGGGGATTTCTTTTGATACCATATGTAAACGTTGTGGTCTCGCTGAGCAGACAATCAACCATGTTTTCTTTGAATGTGTTTCTCTTGGACACATTTGGAATTATAGTAGGAACCCAGCAAAACCAGGAGAATTTCCAACGAACTCATTATATTCCAATATGGATTACCTTTTCTGGCGTAATCCTCGACGGAATCCAGAGAACGCGAGTCTTTACCCATGGGTCTTATGATTAATTTGGAAGGCCAGGAATCAAAAGGTTTTCCAAGGAGTGCAATTATCCGTTGATGATATTTTAAAAAATGCAGAGACGGAACTATTGTCCTGGGAGGAAGCGCATAATACTCCTAGTATGGCTGATGAGCGGGTAACTTTGGAGGCCACCAGGCAGTCTGGGTTGCGTTGTTGTACAGATGGATCGTGGATACAATCAGAATCCTTTACTGGAAAAGGTTGGATTTGTCTCGATAGCAACAACTCAGTAGTTTTAGTTGGAGCAAAGTGTTTCCGTCGTAGTCTTTCTCCCTTGCATTCAGAATTGGAAGCGCTACTGTGAGCCATGTCAGAATTGTCACTTAGAAGAATTGATTTCCAGGTGTTCGAGACAGACTGTATGGAATTACTGACGATTCTTCAGAACCCGGATGATTGGCCAGCTTTCTACAATTACATCCAAAAATTTCAACGTCTTCGTGGTCATCTATCAGGTTTCTCATTATAAAAAATCCCGCGCACAGCGAATACACAAGCAGACAGCCTAGCTCGAGGATCCCGTAGCTTGAATTGTGATTATATTTTTGTAGATTCTTCTCTCCCGAATTGGGCTACCAATTTCGGAATCACTCTCTCATTTAGTGTTTGGTTGGTAAAAAAAAACATACATATCACCTTATTTATACAGAATTCTTACATGCTCCACATTGAATTATCGATATTTTTATAGAAATTTTGATTTTTTTGCATGTTATCAAATTTTATTGCTTGTGTTTTAAATGTTTGATGTATAAAATTGAGTTTTTAACTTGATTTACAAGATAGTTGAAGTAGAAATAATTTGAGAAGAAACTGCGTAAAATAACAAATTTTTACATTCAACATTTTAAGAACAATTTATATATTTGATGGAGACCTTGCAATGGTTTTTTCGTTTAGAAAACCTTTTCGTTACTGAGTAATTGCTAACAAAGCAACTGAAATGTTTTTCATTTTAATTTAATATATTAGAAAATATATAACAATAAATTCACATTTTATTATAAATGAAAATATATAACAAATATTATATATTTTACTATGATTAGTAAACATAAAAATATCACATTATAGGTAAATCCTTCATATAATACTTTTATCTAAGGATGGGTTTTCAAACGAGCGTTCAGGTATCCGTTCGAGTTCAGTCGGGTTAATTCGGGCTACGAGTTTTCGGGACTAGATGTTTAAGTTCTATTCAGTTCTTATCTTTGCAAGTTTGATACCCATTTAAATTATGTAGAAAAAATGCAAATATATCTAAAAAAACCTCAACAGTCCAATTTTTTGGGATAATTCGGATATTTTCAGGTATTTTAGATATTTTGGATATTATAACTAAATTAACTCAGAAATTTAAGTATATAATTTTAAGTTAAGTATTTTTGGAAACTCAAAATATTTCGAATCGTGCCGAGATCGGTTTTGGTTTTTCGCCTACTGAAGTTTTGCATCCATAAAAATATTTTATTAATTTCGATTTAGATTTTGTTGGATCCAATTCGCTTTAATTCTTCGGATTCAAGTATTTTGTTCATCCTACTTACACCCGCGAATTCACGGGGAGTATATATTAAAGTAACCGACTCGACATGTCCAACCAAATGGGCTGCCAAGCCCAAGTTAACTTTTTACATATTCATAAATATGTATCGATGTATATATATAAATATAATATATTATTATTTTATTTATCATATGAATAAATAATTAAACCCAAAAATACTTTGATCCAATTTGGTTAGGTGTGTGACCCTGTAGGGTCGTATAATATTAGCAATAAACTTTCCATAGATTACGAGTGGTCTCTAGCAAATCATCATAACTCCTAATATTACACGATGTGCCAAACCTCGACACTACAACTTTATTTTAGAGTAAAGTACAAATGATTTCAGGACATTCCTAACAATCTCCCACTTGTACTGGAATCATATATTCATATAACCCTTTTGTCCTTATATCTCAGTCTGACCATAAGGCAAGAAACAATGTCATCCTTATATAGCCAAACCACGTTTATCGAATTCTGATTTATATTGAATAAAAAAATGACTGACATTCACCTCGTCTGAGCACGGTCATGCATTACTCTATATCAAATCTTCGATAGGCCTAAAGATATTTCTCCCGTTATATAGGAGGGATAAATCTCCTCTTATTCCATCCATGTTCCTTAAACACTTCTGAGTACACCCAATCAATGCCTTTATAATCACCTTGTACAACTAACGTTTGACAAAGTCAAAGTGAACCAATCAATGTCTAAGAAAACATGACGAACTCATGTAGAAGGACTATACTCTATAGTTGTAATGAGAAACACTAATGACATCCATAGGACAATCTTGTAGAGTTCTCATAACAGGTCAGTCCGATATTGTTTTCTCCAACACATATATCTATATGATTGACTTTAATACAACATATTAATGATTCCACGAAACTTAGTCATCAGCCACCTCACATACTAGTCATTCATAGTTATTAATCTTAATAACTTGACTATGGACCTCAATAATTTATGTCATTTATCACCTATAGGGTTTCATGACCAAGTCATGTACTTAATGACCTTAAGAACAAAATAAATTATTTTGGGACTATTATTAAATTATTCAATAATCAAATAATACCTGAAACTAATTTCATTACTTCAAACATAGAAAAATCTATGTTTACCTGAACATGAATTCCGAAAACAAAGCTTCCACTAAACCCAAGATCACATCTTTCATAATCTAATATGACTTTCATATTTAGATCACTCAAGAAGATTATTAGGAAACCGTGAACTCGTACTCCCACTAGACCTTTAGAAATTATATTTTCTTAGAAAAGAATTTGTTCAAGTAATAAATAATTTGCTATTTACTTCATCGTTGAATTCTTTGAACATTTCAAAGGACCATGTCAATGAATTATCATATAAACATGACCATTAATGAAATAGTAACTTTCTTTGGCTTTTTAAAATTATTAGTTCTCCTACATCTCTATGAATAAGATCTAACAAATCACTCGCTCTTTCACTAGTCTTAGCGATAACGCGTTAGTCATTTTTCCGGTAAACTAAGAGTACATAACTCATTAGATTCTAAATCAAATGAGTGTAGAAAATCCATCGCTATAAACTTTTCAATTGTCTCATTTACACGGTCCAAATGACAAAGCCAAAATAAAACTTAGATTTCAGTCATAAGAAGATTCAGATGTTATAGACGATTAAACTCTGGCATAAAACNTTAAAACATAAATCTCATTCACCATAAATTTTTGTCACAATAAATCTAAATCTTGTTTTATTAACAATATAAATTCTTCCAAATTCAAATTTAAAGAAAATAATAGTCTTACTCAAAATAAATTGATAAACAAAAACCCTTTAATTCTAAAACCAGTTCTATGGGAAAATAAAATATTTCTACTTCTAATCCAGCAAATCTTGCTCAATTTCTTGGTAGGTCCATTTTATTCTTTCTCCATAGCTCTACTTATGTTGAGGTTCTGCACAATTTCATAAATGTTATTATCACAACTGGTATCCAATACCTAACAAGTAGAATTAAACTTAGTAACATTTACTTCTATAACATTTTATACTTGTAGAAGAAGACTCAGAACTCTTCTTTTTCAGCTCCTCCAAGTACTTCTTGCA
>OVAN01014808.1:0-10282 GCA_900406275.1 Anastatica hierochuntica
GCGACTGATTTGCGAGGAACGCCATTCTCCTAGCAAATCAGTCGCAATTTCGACGCAAATTTGCGAGTGCAAATTTTCCTCGCAAATTTTTCTCGCAAATTGCGTGTTTTCTTGTAGTGATAAGAGTGGACACTTTGCATCCATATGTCCTGAGAGAATTCAAAAGCAACAAGAGGCAAACAAAACCGAAACTGAAGAAGCAGACTGGGCTTTGTATATGCATGAGATAATGCTTTTGAATGAAGAAAAGATAATACCAAAGAACTATGAAAGTGAAGATGGTATTTGGTTCTTGGATACCGGAGCAACCAATCATATGGCGGGAAATAGGTCATTTTTTTGAACTCAACGAGAAGATAAAAGGGAAGGTTAAGTTTGGAGATGATTCATTTGTAAAGATAGAAGGAAACGGTTCCATTCTATTTCAATCAAAGAACGATGAACAAAAATTGGTGAAGAACATCTACTACATTTCGGACCTAAAGAGTAATATCTTGAGTTTGGGACAAGCTACTGAGGTTGGTTATGATGTAAGGATGAGACATGATTACCTAATAGTACACGATCCGAAGGGAAGACTTATGGTGAAAGTCACAAGATCATCGAATAGATTATACAAAACTCACATCAAGATCGGCAAGCCCATGTGCTTGAATGCAAAGATTGATGATGAAACATGGAGATGACACGCGAGATTAGGACATGTAAGCTTCAAAACCTTTAAGGACATGTCGCAAAAGAGTATGGTGCTTGGATTGCCGAAAATCAAAGAAGAAACAAGAGTGTGTGAATCATGCTTAGTTGGCAAGCAAGCTCGGCTCTCTTTCCCTAAAACATCAACATACCGAGCAAGGAATCCTCTAGAGTTGATTCATGCTGATTTATGCGGACCCATATCTCCATCGACAAGTGCAAATAACAAATATATATTTGTTATAGTGGATGATTTCTCAAGGTATATGTGGACTTACTCATGAAGGAAAAAGGAGAAGCCTTCGAGAGGTTTAAAGTCTTTAAACAACTCGTAGAAAAGGAATTCTCGAGAGATATCTTGACTCTAAGAACTGATAGAGGTGGAGAGTTCACATCAGGAGAATTCAATGAGTTTTGTGACATCTAAGGCATTAAAAGAAACCTTACGGTGCCATATACACCACAACAAAACGGTGTAGTGGAAAGGAGGAATCGAACACTCATGGAGATGACTAGAAGCACACTCAAAGCTATGAAATTACCTAACTTCATGTGGGGAGACCCGGTTCGACATGCTTGTTATGTGATAAACCGAATATCCACGCGATCACTTGAGAGCATGACACCATACGAATGCTTGAGAAGGAAGAAACCAGGTTTGGAACACCTAAAAGTCTTCGGGTGTGTTTCCTTTGCGAAGATCGAATCACATTATCTTAAGAAGCTAGATGATCGATCTCAAGCACTCGTATACCTTGGCATCGAACCTGGTACTAAGGCATACAAACTTTACAACCCAAAGACACGAAGAATTTTGGTTAGTAGAGATGTTATTTTCGATGAAAAGATGAGCTAGAATTGGAACACAGAGACATACGAAGACTCATGTGGGAGTTCGGGAATGTTCTACATGAAATGGGGAAGCATTGTCGATACTAGGGAAGGACCGGTAGCTGTTAATGACCAAGAAGAAGGTCAAGAACATTCTGATGCTGAAGAACACGAACATGAAGAAGAAATTAAGCCGATGGATGATCAAGACATTGACGATCAAGGCCATAACGAACACCAGTAGCAAAACAATCAGCCGCAACCTCAACAAAACTTGAGAAGATCTTCATGTAACATAACTCAGCTAAGGTACCTTAATGATTACGTGTTACAAGCTGCTTTGGAATGCGAAAGATTGTTGCTAGGAATTGATGATGAACCAAGGACTTATGGAGAAGCAAAGGTTTTAGCAAGATGGAGAGAAGCGAGCCGAGAAGAGGTTGATTCGATCAATAAGAACCGAACTTGGTCGCTGGTGCTAAGGCCGAAAGATGCTAAAGTAATTAGTCTAAAATGGATATTTAAGATCAAGAAGAACGCAGACGGATCAATTAATAAATATAAAGCTCGTCTTGTTGCTAATGGATATGTACAAGAATCTGGAGTTGATTTTGACAAAGTCTTTGCTCCAGTAGCTAGACTTGAGATAATAAGATTGTTAATTGGTTTATCCGCTTCTCAAGGTTGGAAAATTCATCACATGGATGTGAAAACCGCGTTCCTACATGGAGAACTAAAAGAAGATGTATACGTTAAGCAACCTGAAGGTTTTGTAATAAAAGGTGAAGAACACAAGGTTTACAAACTCTCAAAAACCTTGTACGGATTAAAACAATACAAAGCTAAATCAGATTTTGAAGGAGATGAATTTCGAAAAGTGCTCAAAAGAAACCTCAATATATCGCAGATTCAAAGGAAAAGTCTTGTTGCTCGTGGCCATATATGTTGATGATTTATTCATCACAAGTAATAATCGGAAGGAGTTGTTTGATTTCAAGAAAGATATGGCATTTAAGTTCGAGAGGTCTGATCTAGGGAAACTAACATACTACCTAGGAATCGAGGTTAATCAAGGGGTCGATGGTATCGAGATTAAGCAAGAGACATATGCCAAAGGGATACTTAAAGAAGCTGGTCTTGAAGATTGTAATCCTACAAGAATCCCAATGGACTTTGGATTGAAGTTATCTAAAGCAGAAGATGAGGATGAAATCGATGCTACTACCTATAGAAGGAATGTGGGATGCTTACGTTATTTGATCCACACACGTCCAGACTTGGCGTTTTCTGTAGGAATGGCTAGTAGATACATGAATAGCCCTCGAAAATCTCATGGAGAAGCCATAAAGCACATTCTTCGGTATCTCAAAGGAACCGAGGCCTATGGACTAAAGTATGGTCATGATGGTCTCAAAACACTTACGGGATTCAGTGACTTAAGTCAAAACATCGACCAAGACGACAGAAGAAGCACAATCGGACACATATTTTACTTTGAGAACTCACCGATCACATGGTGCTCGCAGAAGGAAGGTACAATAGCTTTGTCTTCATGCAAAGCTGAGTTTATGGTAGCTACAGAAGCTGCGAGATAAGCTATATGGTTGCAAGACATCCTTAGCGAGATCACGGGCTGGGAAAAGAAGCAAGTCACGATAAAGATTGACAACAAATCGGCTACAACATTGATGAAAAATCCAGCCTTTCACGATAAGAGTAAGCACATCTACAAACGCTATCATTACATAAGAGAGTGTATAGAAAATGAATTTGTGGATGTGGAGTTTGTGCCGAGAAGCACACAAAAGGCTGATATACTCACGAAGGCATTGGCGAGAATCAAGTTTGAAGAAATGCGAAGCTTGATTGAGATGCAAGACATTTCAAAGGAGAAGAACTTAAAGATTAAGAGGGAAATTGTTGGGTAATCTTCAACTAACCAAGCCCACAAAACCATTAACAAGTCGGTTAAGATTTAGAAGGGCAAAACCAATGTTTTCCTTTTATTCTAGGAAAAAGGAAATATGTGGTTTTCTTAATCCTAGTAGAATTAGCATAAACATGTCGGTTTATTTAGCTATATAAGGAGGCTCAATGAGTTGTGTTGAGCTAAGAGAGAACATTAGAAGCTTTAGGTTTTGAGTGATTTTCCTTGAGCATAAATAAAGAAGAGTTGTTCTTTATATTCTTGTGTTCTTAAATTCTAAACATAGAGTGAAAGAGAGAGAGAGAGAGAGACACAAAAGCTATTGTGTTTCTCGGTTTGGTTTGAACAAACGTACTCTATTTTGGCACACAGGTCTCGTGATCTTAAGACTCAAAGATCAGTTACTTGTTGTGCAAGTAAAACCAGAGGAAGAAGAAGAACTAAAACTCTGTTTTGGTTTTGCCGAAAGTTAGTATCCTAGATACTTTAGTTCTTTGATCCGATTGTAGAATCCAAGAATTAGGTTTTGATTTTTTGAATCATGTGGGACAAAAAGGAGTTGGTCCAGAAGTAAGAAGCTCGCAAGCCATGGCCGCCGTGGTGAGCTAAAGCCAACGAACCCGATTGACAACGATCTTTATGTATGTATCCTATCTCGGGAATCAACAATGTTCAATAGTTCCTATCCTGACCGTCATCGAGATGCATTTTTTCCGTGGTTGGTTTCTTTCCCATCGTTATTGCTCACACTACAAGATATAATGTCAATTGCGAGGAACAATTTCCTCGCAAATTCCTAGAAAATGGTGATTTGCGAAGAAACGGAGCCAATCGTTAATCGTTAGTCGCAAATTGCCTTTCCTCGCAATTTCGTCGCAAATTTACGAGGAAAATGGTTAACCGCTTTGTGCTCGCAAAATTGTGAGGAAATTGCTACCAAAGAAAATGCGAAAAATTTGCGAGAAAAACAAAAATCACAAAATAATGCGAGGAAAATGCGAATAACAAACACATTTACTTTTGCGACGAAATTGCGAGGAAATAGGATTTTCCCTCGAAAATTGCTTGCAATAATTTGGGGAGAAATTGCGAGTAATAAAACCATTTGGTCGCAACTTAGTCGCAAAAAACTGCGACCAAAACGCGAGGAAATGCGTTTGTCTTTCGTAATTTTCTCTCAAAATGTTTGATTTTTTTTAAAAATTAATTGAAATAAATTTAATAAAATGTAATTAAAATAAACGAAAGTTATTTAAAAATAAAATAAAAATATAAATGAAAATTACATATATTATAAAATTAATTTTCAAAATAAAAATTAATGTTTTGAAAAATATTTTACAAAACGAAAATAAATACTAGTATCTAAACGTCATTTCTCGGCATATGTTGCGGCTGCTGCTGCTGCTGAACCTCCGATGCGTACCGAGCAAACTCGGAGTTTTTCTCCGCAAGCCAACTGAAAAGACAAGAATGATCGCTAACCTACTGCTCGTAGCTGACCATCTTCGACCGAACAACACCGACCTCCTCGCGATCCGCGTTAGCTTCTTCGCGAGCCGCTTTAGCTTCTTCGCGAGCTGCGTTAGCAGCTGCAGGAGCCACCAGAAGCTCCTCCTCAGCCCTCTTCAGCTTCTCCTCAAGTGAATCCTAGTAGACACTTGGATGCTCAACACCAGCTGCAGCTGAAGAGGTCTCATGTTAGAGAGACCCAACACCAAAAAAACGGCCTTTCGACAAAGGTGTAAGCTACAGAAGAAAAAAAGAAACGTTAGTAAACATATTAAAGAATTAAAAAAAACAAAATATGTATTAAAATTAATTACTACTAACTTCCGCGAAAATCTTGTTCTTCTCAAACTGAGAAAGACCCGTTGACTGGACGGAGCTATCTGTGCACTCCATCGAAAGAGCGATCTTCGCATCGTCGATCCGGTGGCGGACATGGATCGCGAGCTGCCCGGACTTCGCATCTACGTAGGTGCCGTCCGACTTCTTCTTCGTCTCTTCTAGCACGATTAGAAGATCGGGAATGTCGGTATCTTCCTTAGCCTTATTTAACATATTATTTAAATTATTTAATTTTTTCAAAATATTAACAACAATTTATTTTTTTGTAAAAAATATTTAAATCATTTAACTATTTATTTTAAAATATTTAAAAAATTAAATACTTACAATTTTTTGGGCCCTTGTCTTGAATGAATCACGTCCGGCTATATGCGTCGGCTCCGCCCTCTGCGTCTCAGGGTTCTTCCGGGCCGCGATGCACTGCTGGCTCCTCAAAACGTGCTTCTCCCCCTCCCAATGAGCGACTAGCTGAAGCTAGACGTCGTTGTCCATCCAGTCTGGCTTCCCGTTCTCGACCCCTTGACGAGCCCATTTCTTCTTTCATCGATGGGTTTGGTCCGCGAAGCGATCTTTCACTTTGTTCTCGAACGCCTCCTTAACCCATTCGTCATAGTTCAGTCCCAATTGTACGATTGCTGGAAAAAAAAAGCAAACGTTAAATATTAATATTTTAAAATAAAATTAATATTAAAAAATTAAATACTTATGATGAACGCATTGAACCATGCGTCGAGAATAAACTGAGACACTTTGCTAATGCTTGCGTAAGGCCCCCTGAATTGGTAATGGAAGATCTTTGTGACCTTCTGCGCGACCTTCCCGTCGTCGTCGAACCTGAAATTTAAAAAAAAATCAAATTAGTAGATAATACAAAAAATATGAAATTGAAAATAAACCTTTTAAAAAAATAACCATAATGTCCTGGGAGGTCGTCGCGGGTGAAGTCTGGGCAAATCAGCCTGAGCTGGACTCCGAAAAAGATCCTCATGAGAAATCACCGGTGGGTGTGGTGTCGGAGGCTGTTGCGTCGGAAAGGACGGGGACGTCTTGGGAACGCGTCTTGAACTGGAAATGCCCGTACCCGACGTCTGTCCCGGCGCAGGCCTACCAGACGTCCGTATATAGGCATCGAGGCCGAAAGGGTCGTCCTCCTTGTACATAGTTACAGAAATTTATTTTTAATAATAATGGTTATGTAAAATAAAACTTTTAAATATTTTATAATTTAATATTGATTAAAAAATACTTAAAAAATTTTTAATTTCAACTTTAATTATGTAGAAAACTAGTCATGTATACAAATTTTTTTTGACATTTTATAGATTATATTGAATATTAAAAAATTATTAATAAATTTTCTACATATAATTACTAAAAATAATAGTTTATGTTCTACATTTCATTCCCGAAATATATACTAATTTCTTCTCTAAACAACCTAAATCTACTAATTATAACATTTTTTTTGTCAACCTACTAATTATAACATCTAATTACTATCTAAACCACCTAAAATTTATGTATATTTTTAAATACTTACTAATATTAAACAAATTACTTTAAAACTTACATTGAAGTTATCTGGATCCATGGAGAGGGGTAGAGAGTTGTTTGTTTTTTAGAGAGAGAGAGAGAGAGAGAGATTTGGGCGAGTGAGGAAGGAAAGAGGTGGTGGGGATATATATATATATTTGTTTCCTCGTAAGCGGTCGCAATTTTCTCGCAAATTTTTTGGGATTTGGCACTTTGATTTTCGATCTGGCGCCAAAAATTGCGAGGAAATCGCGAGGAATTTTCACAATTTCCTTGCAATTTTCGACGAAATTTTCGACAAACTGCGTGAATTAAATACAATCCGCCAAAAATTTCGAGGAATCTACAAGGATTCCTCGCAAATTCCTCGCAATTTTTGCATGGTCGGTTTGCGATGAAATTGTGAGGAATCCTCGCATATTCCTCGCAATTTCATCGCATTTTGTTAATTACAAGGTCTAGGGTTTATGTTTTCGTATTTCTCGAAAGTTTGAAAGTGCTGATAACAACTATGTTAATCTTCCTTGACCTTTAATTCAGATAACCGATGATATCGTCAAAAATGTAAACAAATTACCAATGTTCATATGAGTTTTTTCGCAAGTTATAACGTTATAAGGTAAACTTCAGTTTTTGTATTACTTCGAAAACACACATGTTATCATTTTATTTTGTTGTTGTTTTTATGTACTTCTGGAAGAACAATTTAGATAACTAGTTGATTCGTGTAACTATTCATAGTTTAGGGTTTAATTAGGGGTTAGGGTTTACGGTTTAGGGTTTAGTGTTTAGGGTTTAATGTTTAGGGTTTAGGGTTAATGGTTTAATGTTTAGGGTTTAGTGTTTACGATTTAGGGTTTATGGTATAGGGTATAGGGTTTATTGTTTAAGGTTTAGGGTTTAGGGTAATGATTTGCGAGGAGATTGCGAGGAATCGTCGCAATTTCTTCGCAATATTTTGCGACGAAATTGCGAGGAATCCTTGCAGATCCCTCGCAATTTCTTTCACTATATATTAATATTAATTACATTTTGTGATATGGTACAACATGTCTTGTTTGTCTAAAAACGACAAAGTCACCAATAAAAAGAACAATGACATTAGTCTTACTACAAGTTCATAGAGATTAACATAGACAATTTCATGTCCTTCAATTTTCTTAGAGAGCAGAATATTATTAACACAATCAGCTACTTCAATTTCATCTATTTCCATAGGAACATCTTCTTCTTTTTTTTCTTCGCATAAAATTTTGAGGTGAAGATGAACAAAAGAAATTTTCATTAAGTACTTTGAATACAACAATAATTACTACACAACATCAATCATCATCATAGGCATCATCAGATACATAAACTGAATTATTTTCTTGGTCCTCGTCCGAGTCTTCATCCTCAGCTTCGTCTTCCTCCTCCTCAGATTCACCGATAATGTCGTCGTTGTCACTTGACGAAACATCTTCCGCTTCTCTAGATGATGGGTCAACATGTATGACATTTCTGTTGATTCAATCGGATCAGCCGTCACTTGGCCTGCTATGTCTTCTTGTAAAACAACGTCATCTTCCGCTCCGATAGTACGACCCCTTGGACTGACATGGATCACAGAAAGTCATTGCTCCCGTCATTCTCTTACGCATGGATATGAGACAAATGTCACTTGCTCTGCTTGGGATGCGAGAACAACCGGTTCGAATTTTTTATACCGTCTGTTCGCATTTACGGATGTAACCCCCAAATCGTCTACTTGAACTCCATGCCCAACAATTAGGTCATATCAGTCGCACTTGAACAACACACATCATAAACCCACTACTCCAAGATAACTAACTTGTAAAATCTGATTAATAACGCCATAGAAGTCCGTTTCGCCCCGTACACAAATGCCATAATTTGTAGTTGATCTTTGGGAACCGTGTTGATAGGTTTGAAATGTATACCCGTGGGTGAAGTACATCGGTGCAGTGACCATCTGTGCAATAGGGTACTGAACGAGTTCGTGGAACCAAAGGGGGAAAGGAAATTCACTATATTGTTCACCTGAAATGATTGACATATATAGTAGACTTGTTTACAAATTAAATCATTATGGTAAACATTAAATTAAAATGCTTTTAATACTTACATAGAATTGTAGCCACTTTGCGAAATCTCTTTCTTTGTACTTATCGTACTCATGGTCCGACAAATTGGGATAATNTGGCAAATTGGGATAAGACTCCCTAATTTGTGAATCAAATAAGCTGCAATAGTTAATTGGTTTTTAGTATACATTTGATTATTAAATTTAAATAATGACATGCATGCGTACATCTCGATTGGTTGCACGAACTCACAGTTTCGTAGAATATAAGTATGTGCACTGTGAGTATATTTAAAGTCTTCCCAACATACCTCCTTCAACTTCACCGCTAGTCGCCCGATTTGGCAGAAGATGTCAGGCACATCGAGAACATTGTACGTAGGCACTATGTCACCATCGTCGTATCGTTGAGGTCTGTTTTTCTTTGTCTGAACTGTTGGGCTGAAGTAGTAATGAGTAAAGTGAGAAGTTTGCTTAGTTAAGCTTCCAGCGACGATCGAACCCTCGACTCTCGCTAGTTTTTTTCACTTTTTCCAAGAATCCCATATATTTCTCAAAGGGGTACATCAATCTAAAATATACCAGACCAGCTAGAGACGCTTCATGCGAGAGGTGAATCGGGAGATGCTCCACAACATCAAAGAATGAAGGGGAAAATATCTTTTCCAAGTTACAAAGTAGAACCGGAATATTACTTTCCATCTTTGCAATTCCATCCTCAGTTAATGTCCGCACACATAAATCGCGAAAAATAAGCCAATGCCTATATATGAAACAAACGTTAGATTAGTACTTATTTTATATATTGAATCAAGTATAGTAAATGAATACGTTGAACTAACTTAGATTTTATTACCCGCTATTGCCTCATGTACATGTTGCGGAAGTAACTTGCGTAGAGCAAAAGGTAGGAGCTGTTGCATAAATACATGAAAATCGTGGCTTTTCATGCCAGAAAATTTTTTTCCCTGCTCAACGCACCTTGAAAAATTTGAGACATAACCATCTGGAAATTTTATGGAAGATTTTTCCCAATCAAACAGTGCTCTCTTTGCTTCTTCTGTTAATCGGAAGGCAGACACAAGTAATTTACCATCTCTTGTAATATGCAAATCGCTCCGAGCACAAATGTCAACCAAATCACATCTAGACTTGACATTGTCTTTCGTCTTACCCTGCACATTGAGAAGCGTGTGCATGATTTATCGAAAAAGTTTTTCTCGATGTGCATCACTTCAAGATTGTGCCGAACCAATTGATCTTTCTAATATGGGAGCTCCCAGAAGATACTCTTTTATGCCAATTGTGATTTTCCAAATATCCATCAGGCATGTTCGGTTTGGTGTGCCAATTCCCCCCCCCCC